>JAJLVG010000001.1:169950-320258 GCA_030564585.1 Martiniozyma abietophila
TTAACTCTAGTCTTGTTTTCATCTGGGTTGTGACCAATAATGATAACGTAGTTACCAGAAGTTCTACCTAAAGCACCTCTGTCACCAGCTTTTTCTTCAACATTGGAAACAATTGTACCTTCTGGTAAAGCACCTAAAGGTAAAACGTTACCAATATTTAAAGAAGCCTTTTGACCACAGTAAATGAATTGACCAGTGTAAACACCTTCGTTAGCAATGAAAGTTTCTTCTCTCATTTTGTACTTGTATGGATCTCTGAAAACAACTCTGGCTAATGGTGCACCTCTTCCTGGATCGTGAAGAATTTGTTTGACAACACCTCTAATGTAACCATGTCTTTCAGCATAATCAAGTGTTCTTAACTTAGCAGCACCTTTTCTCAATCTGGTGTGAGAAGTGAAGATGGAACCTGCACCCTTTCTTTGATTTCTAATAACTCTACCTGTGAAATATATAAAAATGTTAGTTATGTGATCCTTTAAAAAGTATTTACTTATGTTGATTATTTTTTAGAATACATTTATTTTAATTAATATCTTGTTGCAACCTAAATTTTGATAGTGAGAAATGAAATCCGTAAAGATCTAAAAGAGTTGAATTGAATCTTTCAAAAGCTATTGAAATACTTTAACAATCGGTATTCATTAAAAAAAGAAATTGTAGCCTTTTTAAAGATGTATTTTGTTTGATTCAGTTTATTGAAATGAATGAGTTTAATAGAAACATTATTATAGTCTGAAAATAGTTAAAAATATGGGTGTAAAGCTGGAAATTTTTAGCAAGCAATAGATGTATTCCATTTTAGCATAAAGTAGTAGACTGTAGATGACATACCCATTGTTTATAGTGACTAAAGTCTTCGCTTGATCCATTATACTGTATACAGTAGTTGAACTGAAAAATCCGTGAAAAAATTGCTGACAAGACTGTGCGAGGGTTGTCACGTGCCAGCGATGAGGGTTCAAAGATGGTAATATCAAGATGAACTTGAAATTTAGAATTTATAATGCTATAAGAAACAGATTCTTTACTTGAGTGAGGGGTATCTTTCAATTACATGAGGGGTATAGTTGCGCATGTTATTAGATGTATGTAAATTAGCGGATTCAAAGTAAAGTATTTTGTTATTATTGGTGAAGATGCTGCTCATGAGCGGATAGCTTAATTTGGTTAGCCGAAAAAAGATAACAAACCTCGATTACATAAATATTCAACTGTATACTATTGAAAAATTAAGAACTGTTATGACTTGAAGAAGGCTAAAAAAGGTATCAATGGTGTCCATTTCAACTGTTTCATTGCTTTCTGTGTTATCTTGTGTTGTTACAGGGTCTCCTGTTGATAGGCAAGTTCCATTGAACTACCCAGGTGCTCCTCAACAATTTTACTCTCCTTTCATTCAATCTGAAAACAAGCCAAGTCTTAACGACTTATGGGGCCAAGAATGGCCATTCCAAGGTATTCCTACTTTTGCTCATTTAAACCATTCTCGTTGTTTATTGAATCCTGATGTAGACTTCGATATCGGAATTATTGGTTTACCATTCGATACAGCAACAACCTATAGAACCGGTGCTAGATTTGGGCCAAGAGCAATCAGAGATGCTTCACAAAGACAAACTTCTCTTAGAGGTTTTAATACTAGAGCAGGTATAAATCCATATCAAAATTGGGCAAAATTCATGGATTGTGGTGATATTCCAATCTCTCCAATGGATAATTCAATTGCCTTGGACCAAATGACTCAAGCATTTGATGAATTATTATTAAGAAGATCATCAAGTTTGGAAAAGTCACACCCACCAAGGTATGTTGGTTTAGGTGGTGATCATTCAATTACATTACCACATTTAAGAGCATTGAGTAAATTATATGGTAATATATCAGTTATTCATTTTGATGCTCATTTAGATACTTGGAGTCCTACTGGTTATCCAAGTTATTGGTCATCAAATCAAAGTGAATTTACTCACGGTTCAATGTTATGGATGGCAAGAAGAGAAGGATTATTAAGTGATTCTAATGCTCATATTGGTATTCGTACAAGAATTTCTGGTAATGATTGGACAGATTTTAATGATGATGATGATCAAGGTTGGATTAGATATTCTGCGGATGATATTTGGCTTGATGGTCGTGCTGGATTAGATAAAATTATTGAAAATATTAAAAATAGAATTGGTGATCAACCTACATTTATTAGTTTAGATGTTGATTGTATGGATCCAGCTTTTACTCCTGGAACAGGAACCATTGAACCAGGGGGGTTACTTCCTAGAGAAGTCATTTATTTACTTAGAAAGTTAGATTTAAACCTTGTTGGTGCTGATGTTGTTGAAGTTTCTCCAAGTTTTGATAATTCTGAAATTACAAGTACAAATGCAGCTCAAGTTGTTTTTGAATTGATTACAACAATGGTTCAAAAAGGTAAACCGTTACCAATTGTTTGAGTTTGATTAATTCTTATATGTAAAATTATTAGTATATTAGGATAACCTTCTTATTTTTGATTATTTTTAAAATTAAAAAAATTGTCAGTTTATAATATAACCAAAAATTATGAAATATAAAAGAATATGATAAATAAAACATTTTATTGAAAAAAATATAACACACATAAAAAAAAATTAAATATAAGAAGAGGCCCGGACGAAGAAAAGTAAACTACTTGCCGTGGTAATTAAATGAAAGCAAAACTAAGTTTAAACTTTTTCAAGGTATTCATCACTAAGTAAAAATGAAGCAAAGTATTTGATAGATGCATAAATTTCATTACCAACTGGAACAATGTATTTTGGAGGTAATAAAAATCCGTGTGCTCCTGAATCTCTTAATTTCAAAAAAACTGCCCAGTATGCTTTATTATGATACATATAATCTAGTGCAGTACCAGAGCCTAAACTTGGAATAAAATCTGCACCACTATCTTCACAAGCAGATAAAACATCATAATATTTACCACTTGACCTTCTAATGGATTGACTTAAACCGTATGCTAATTCAAGTAAATTTTCTTCATCACGAGGAACAATGTCACATGTATACGCATATGGATATAAAACTTCTTCTGCATAAGAATGTAAATCAATATAAGCATAAATTGGATGATCATGTTTTGTTTCATTAAGGTAAAGATCCCAATTATAACTTTCCAATGCTTCAAATGTTGCTTCACCGGCATAATCATCACTACATGGAGACTCCGGACTTTTGGTAAAATGAAAATTGAATGAATGATCAATATCAATACCAAAACATTTTGGATAATAAGTTCTTTGTCTATTCTTCCTCCAAAGTCTTTCATGATTCCATGAATATTCATAACCATCAGGATTCATGACTGGCAAAAACAAGAAATCAAGATGTTGAACATAATGAATGACTTCAGGATTTCCATTTGAATATTCACGAAGAAGATTCACAAGAACAAAATATGTTGTACTAACTGAAATCCATTCACGACCATGGATACCACCTGTTAAAACGATTGTTTTAATTGATTTTCCCTTTTTAGGAGAATGAGCAGAAAAACGTAAAGCTTTCATATCACGACCTTCGTAAGTTTTACCAACCCATTCAAGTGTTAAAACATCAGGATAAGATTCGACTAACCCATCGTACATAGAATAAATAGATTCTAAACTTTTATAATCAGTAAAGTAAGCTTCTGGATCCTCTTCTAATCCTTTTAAAATATTTGAAGAATCAAATGAAATTGATGATTGAGGATAAGTTTCAAAAACAGTTTGAGGTAAATCAAGAATCATGATATTACTTTCATATGAGTCATCAGAAAACATTTTTGATATAACTTGAAGGAGTTGAATCCCTTCATCCTTTTCAACTTGAATATCAATAAATTTTTTAGTAACAGAAGTTTCCCAAATTGATAAACTCATTTGTTTTGCTGTTAACAATGCTAATGAATAAAAATCATTGTCCTTCCAACTAGATAATCTTAATACATAAATATCTTTATATTGTATAACATTAATTAAAGACTCATCATCACTATCAGAAATTTGAGAATAATGGATTACACCATTAGAATTTAAATCTTGAATTGTACGATCTAATTTAATTTGAGATTGAATGAAAGTATCAATAGTATTAACAAATTCATTTATTTTAACTCCTGATTGGACGTGTTCAATATTAGTAAGAACATTTGAAAGTCCGAAAATGTTATCTTTAAATAGCAACCATTCTGGTATAAAATCAAAGTTAAAAGCAGTAACAAGATAGAGTAGACAAGCCAACGACCCAATCACCTGTGTTATCTTCATGGTATAATTGAGAAAGGTTCCTTAACTAAGAATATCTATTTTGTTGAATACATTAAAAAGGTAAAAATACTTATTTTGTGTGTGTGGGACAGTCCTCGACACAGATAATCAGACGGGCGGGCCTCACCACAGAAAAGTCGCGAAAATTGAAGAAATTAATTTTTTTATTCTTCTACACACTTTAATTTTAATTTAAAAGAGAGCATTTCATATTAATAATGGCAAAAATGATTGTTGATTCAAATAGTAAATGTATTCAGATACATTATTAATAGTAGAAGGTTAAGATTGTTTGTGCTAATTGTTATATTTCTTTTCTCTTTCTTTAATTTTTTTTAATTTGAAATTTTATGTATATTTAGAATTTCAATCTTTTTTTATATTAGATTCATCAATTGTTGGATCAAGTTTAGTTGGATGAACAAATTTTCCTAAACAAAATGCTAAGAATCCAACAATTGAAACAATAAAGAATATAATAACTCTTTGTTTAGTTTCAACATTTAAAAATGGGTATGGGAATATAGCATTTTCTTCTAATAAAAAATCTAACCAAATCCAATATCCAACAGAAAAGGTAGAAAGAATTAATAAACCTTGAATGTAACTAAGTCCCCATTTATTCATGAAAAGAAAGTAATCACCAGCAACAAATAAAACAGGAAGAATATGAATCATTGTATCAAGTGTAAAAGTTATATGTTTTACACCTTTTGCAAGAATTAAATCAGGGAATGTTAATCTTAATCCCCAATAAACAGTAGAAACAACAAAATTTAATGAAAGTCCAATAGCAGAAAGGTATTCTTTTAATGGATATAAGTGGTTTAATTTAAACCCATGGTATATAATATTAACTAAAAAGTAAGCAGTTGAAATTACTAATGCAATATTAGTTAAAAATTGATAATGACCAGCTTGTTCTAAAAATGGGGGTAATGGAAGCTCAGCCAACATTAAAAAAGCTTGTGATTCAATAACAACAAATAGAATACTTGCAATTAATGCAATAGTATTTCCGGCTTTCGTATTCATTCTAGTCATTGATTAATTTATCTATGTAGTTAATCCTTCTTTTTTTTCAACTGTCAACACAATTTGTGACAAGAGATTCAATAATATTCCTCCCCCGTGGTGTGTCAAAAATAAATTTTGTATTATATTACGTCATCAATACCTTACAAAGCAACTCATTTCAATATTTATTCAAATATGTTGTACTTTTAACTTTAGAGACATATAACTTATATGATCTTTGAATTAATGAATTCAGTAAGAAGTTGCCAGTTAGTGTTGATACTAGTCAATACTATGATGGCACCTTGTATTTTAAAATTCCAATAATGCTTATTTAGTATCAAATTTTCTAGCGGATCAACTTAGAGCGCTCAGTCTGCGCATATCATTGACTTCCGTATACCATCTTCAGTCAAAGACGTCTGTAGAAAATTTCTCAGTTCATAGATTATTCAACGTACCTTCTTATTCTCTTAAAGACACACTTACACACACACACACACACATATGTAGAACTACTGTACTAGTATTATACTACTTCATGATGTAATACTAGTTACTTTCGCTCCCTTATTAAACATATCCTAATTGTACTGCAACTATCGATATTACAGATTAAAAGTCAAATTTATCTTGTTTGGCAAATTACTACTTCGTTCCCAATTTCAAAAAATTGCCTTCTTACAAATGACAGAAGCCATGGAGATCGATTTACCATAATAGTTTGGAACCAAACGACTGTTCTTATCAAACAAAAAAAAAATACTAGTGGTGTAGTATATATATGTATATAAGTGTGTCTCTATATATGAATGTAATGAGTATGTTGAATATTCTCTAAGTAATATTCTACTGACGTTGACTGAGGCTCTAGTTGATTCATAAAACAAACTGATCACAGCTTTCACAAGTTATCAAAATAGTATAGATTTATTTAAGATGAAAAAGAAAAATAAAAAAAAGAAAAAAAAAAATGAGCATTTTTCTTTCTTCTTCGTTTGACAGATCAAGAATATTTCATTATTTACTAACACCAATACTCCCCTATAAATAGTATCAAATTAGAGTGTTATAACTTCTATTTATACTCAAGCTATAGTCTACTCTCTGTCACGAGAGTTGTATTCTTTTTCATCCTTTCAACAGTTGCAGTATAGCTCATGCAATGTACAATATTTGAATAACTAATCACGTGAACCGGAATTCCACTTGGTTTGAAAGAATCGGACTCTTTGTCCGAATAACTTTGTTTCTTTTTTTCAATCTGGGTTTATATATAAACTGGAACATATCATCTCTTTTCATGAGATATGTTAAACATTCATTCATTCTTTTCTTTTCTTTTCTTTTCTTTTCTTTAATACTTTATATTTTTAATGGCGTCTGTTATTCCAACTTTTAAACTCACAAATAAATTAACTATTATCACAGGTGCATGTGGTGGTTTATCAAATGCTATTATTAAAGGTCTTTTAGCTTATGAAGCACCTTTAGCATTATTTGATATTAATTTAA
Source organism: Martiniozyma abietophila (assembly GCA_030564585.1). Classification (NCBI taxonomy): domain Eukaryota; kingdom Fungi; phylum Ascomycota; class Pichiomycetes; order Pichiales; family Pichiaceae; genus Martiniozyma; species Martiniozyma abietophila. The sequence goes on from JAJLVG010000001.1 coordinate 176,769, forward strand.
ATAATGTTATTAAAACTAAAGAAGAAATGATAAAATTTTGTATTGAAGAATTGAATATTAAGGAAGAATTAATTCCTAGAATTGAATGTTATGCTTGTAATATTTCAGATGCTGAAGATGTTGAAAATACATGTCAAAAAGTTTATAATGATTTTGGTACTTATCCAATTAATTTAATTAATACTGCTGGATATTGTGAAAATTATCCTGCTGAAGATTATCCAGCTTCAAATGCTGAAAATTTAGTTAAAGTAAATCTTTTAGGTTCACTTTATATTGCTCAGTCATTTGCTAAACCATTAATTCAAAATGGTATAAAAGGTGGCTCAGTTGTTATGATTGGTTCAATGTCTGGTGTTATTGTTAATGATCCACAACCTCAAATTGCTTATAATATGTCTAAAGCTGGTGTTATTCATATGGTTAGAACTTTAGGTGCTGAATGGGCAAAATATGGTATCAGAGTTAATACAATTTCACCTGGTTATATTGCAACTCCATTAACTAAAAATGTAATTAATGGTAATGCAGAACTTTATAATAGATGGATGTCTTTAGTTCCAATGAATAGAATGTCTGATCCTTCTGAATTTACTGGTACTGTCTTATATTTATTATCAAATTCTGCTTCTTCTTACACAACAGGTGAAAATATTGTTGTTGATGGTGGTTACCAATGTTGGTAAATTTTATTTCAAATTTTCAATTTTAATGACATAGACATAACGACCACATAATTTTATGGAATTCTATCTTTTAAAGCATAGATGTGTGATTAAAAATTTGATATATATAACAAACATGGTTTAGATAGGTTTTCATCATTAATTGATTTGCGTTTAATCTTTTTTTTTGAATTAATCTTGTCAAAGACATATATAAAAAACTATATATATAATGATAATGATTGATTAGTATTTTTTGTTAAAACAACAATTCATAATGAGTTATATTCCCAAGTACCCATGTCAACAATAATAATAATTTAAGTTTAAAATAATGTCTCCATTCATGAGCGTGTTTTTTTGAATAACAAAAAATCAGTATTTGGCAGATTTTAATCACAAATTTTATTTGAGCTTGTTATTTCTGTTAAATTATTAACAAGAAAACTGACTAATCTTTTAAAATACTAAGCATACAGTGAAACAAATAACAAGTATCAATCATAAAATTATCAGCTCTTTCCCTCTTATCTCTTGATCAATTTACACGTAATATTAAAAAAATTATTCATTTAGCGAATTTACTTCAATGAATAATGAAATACAGAGAGAGAGATCTTTAAATGTAACAACAAACTAACAAAAGAACAACTAACTAACAAAAGAACAACTAACTCACAATTTTAAATGACGAAATATATACAGCCTACCCCAGAAACTATGGGAGAAATTCTAGATTCTGCAACTAAATTTAAAAATACAAAAAAGACACAATCCAATCGAAGATTTAAAACAGCAAAATTATTAATTAATGATGAAAAGCGACGTATTCAACAACTTATTAAACAACAAAAGGATGATAATCCTGATCAACCAATCAAAGATATGATTAATTATTTTTCTATTGCTGCACCTCCTTCATTAAAACCAACTAAAACTTATTGTGATATAACTGGCCTTCCAACAAATTATAAATCACCTCATAATCAAATCCGTTTTCATGACAAAGAATGCTATGAAATTGTTAAAAGTATGCCTCCTGGTGTAGATCAACAATATTTATCTCTTAGAGGTGCTAATGTTGTTTTAAAATAATTAGTTAATATTAACTTTCATTTCATTAATTTTATAACTGAACTTACAATTTTTATAAACACACAGTATAACATATATATATTTATAAATTTAAAAGTTTAACTTGATACAATGTTTCATTCTCAATGTAAGGAGTTATACGATTCTACTATTTCCTTGATCTTTAGATCGAATTTCTCACTTTGAATCTCTTCATTGACATTAGCTTCCTCTAAAAATGGATTACATGTATACCTAACATATTCTTTTTTTACTGATTTCACTACTGAATCCAAACTATCAGCATCCATCTTATCTTGTTGTTCTGAATCTACGCTTGTTGATGATTTATTATCATTTGTTGATCCATCATTTTGATTATCTGATTCATAAAGTACCCTTGTACATCCAATAACAATTTTTAAACCTATTTGGGTTTCAGCACCATAAATATATATTCCATCATGAATAAACATCAAAGCTGGCTTTCCAATTGGAGCTCTTGAAATTGTTGGTGAAAAGGGAGATTCAAAGATATCTAATGACATATGAGATAAAAAGTTATATTTTAACAAATTATTCAATTCTGGCACTAATGAACTATCATCTTCCAAATCTTTTTCATTATTATCTATTGAAGTTGAAGATGGAAATGGTTGTGTATAAAGTGGTTGATTCTAAATTATCAAATTAATAAATTATGATGTTAATATATTGTCTTGTTTGATATCTGACTCTACACATAAACAATTAAAAGCATACATACCTCTCGTGATATCAAAGATACAAAATTGATTTTCATTCCTGTTTTTTATTAAACAAAGTAGTCTATATGATAAAATATATTTTAATTTTATATCAATTCATGAATCAACTTCTTTTTAGTTTATAGTGAGAGAATAATTTAATAGTGTTTCTTTCTTCGCGATTCAGCTCAGCTGAAGAAATGAAGTTTGAAGTTAAACATGAGAATGTTTCATTGGTTTACCAATAAACTCATTCAGTAACAAAACATTAGACTATTATGTATCATGAACATATCACAAATCAAGTTAACATCATATTTTTGGTAATTTCATAAACTTGAAAATGTGCTCATTTCAAAAGCAACAAATTTTAAGTTGTAATAAGTTTGTAATCAAAAGTAACTCTGATTCATTTTGATTTCATATAAAAGTATTAAGTTCATTGTTTGTAAAATTACATAAAATAACTCCAAGCAAAATGTTTTTTCTATATCCTTGCTGCAATATAGTATTTTCAAAAAACATCATTTTTTGATTATCTCTAAAACAGACGGATTTTCATTTACTTTTCAATAAAAAAAATATTTCAACATTTATCAAAAATCAATATTTTTTGGATGTTTTAAATCACGGTTTCATGAAGGTATATGGCTATCATGGTTTTGATATTTGAGTTGATGTTTATAAAAGTTATTCAAGTTCATTAGAATGATACAAAAATGGGTTTTTTTTTTTTCAGCTGATTCAGGATCAAAAAGTAAAATCATTAGCTTGTAAAATAACCAGTGAATCAAACTTTTGGATAAAAAAGACTTAAAATCAGATAAGTTGTTCAAAGAACTGAAAAATATCATAAAAACAACTTGATTGATTTGCTCAGCGTTTTCAAATTTATCCCTTTGTAACATTGAGCACAAGGAGAATCTCTTGATTTAAACTAGCCATGTTGAATGGTTTTAATTCAAATAAAATTACAATTTCTTTCATCTAAACTTATTCTTATTCTAAGGTAGTATTCTATTTAGATGTCTGGATGGATAGACAAGCAATATATTTTGACACGTCTCTCGTCGTTAAGAAAAAAACTCAATTTTTTTTGACTGAAAAAATAACGACGCGGTGTCACAAAAGTTACAAAAAATGTTTAATGTCATCGTCCAAAAAGGAAGTAATAACTTTCAACAACACACTTATTATAGTCAGTTACAATGTCCCAGGCTAAATATGAGTATGATGAAAACTCAGAGACGTGGCCATACTTTGTATTGACAGGTGTGCTGGTCCCGCTTGTTCCTGTGACAGTGTCCTTCCTAAGATCACAACTTTATGCTATTGATTCATTCAATGGATCTAATTGGAAATCAATAAAAGATTGGTTTGTTCCTTATAATGAAAAAGAAATAGAAAAGTATAGACAATCAGAAAAAAAGAAATCATTGCTTTCTGTTTATTCAGTTTCAATTTTCTTGGGCTGGATCTTTGTTGCTTGGATTTTATACATAATCACAACAATTGAAATTAAAGTATCTGAATCAAATTTTGATCCTTGGAAAATCTTACAAATTTCTGAATTCGATTCAGAAAAAATCATTAAATCTGCTTATAGAAAACTTTCATTGAAATTTCATCCTGATAAAGTCGATACTAAAAATATGAGCCAAAAGGAAATTGATGCAGTTGATGCTGCCTATGTTTTGATTAACAAAGCTTACAAGGCATTAACTGATGAAACTGTTAGAGAAAATTTTCTCAAATATGGAAATCCAGATGGTCCTAACGAACTCAGACATGGTATCGCTTTACCAAAATTTTTAATTGAAGGTGCAATGTCTCCAATTTTAGTTATTATTTATGTTTTTGTTATTGGGATCATTTTACCAATGTTTGTTAGCTCATGGTGGAATGGTGTTAAGTCTTTTACTAAACAAGGTTTACACGTCACTACAGCAGATTATTTCATGAAAGTTATGATCAATGCAAATCCAGGTAAACTTATCTTGGTTTCTGATATATTAAAATTCATTTCATCTTCAACTGAGTACAAAGATATTGATCCTTCATTGACTTCAGAAAAGGTCGATTCTTTGCTCATGTCCTATATTAACAGGGAAAACTCCGAAGAAGAAACTTTACGATTGAAAATTGTTTCTATTACTCCAAAATTAATCAAAGGTTTCTTGGAAATAGCTGCTGCTTTTAAAAATACTGAATATTGCTTGAAATTAGTTGATACACATAGATCATTATTGCAAGCATTAAATATAGAAAAAGATGCTAAACATAATCAATTTGCTCAAATTCTTCAATTACCAGGTATCTCTGCTGAAAAGCTTGATACTAAGCAAAGCATTCTTACTTTAGGTAAACTTTTAAAAAATCCAACTATTGAACCACATAAATTCCTTGGGGTTGATAAATCAGTTTCAAAAGAAGTTCTTGATTATGCTTCTTCCATCCCACTTATTGAATCAATTGAATGCAAATTTATTGTTCCAGGTGAAGATCATGTCCCTCCAATGTCAATGGCACATTTAGATTTAAAATTTTTAATCAAATCACCTAAACAAAAAGGTACTCCAGAAGTCACAGATTTAAAAAAATCAATTCAGAATTCTATCATTGAAGAACCAACTGACCTTGAATACCTTCGTGATCCTGTCAAGTTTGCTGAATCACAGCCTCCTATTCAGTTACAAAACTCTCTACCTTACTTCCCTGATACTGATTACGTGAAATCAAATTGTGGTTGGGTTGCCTTTTTAGTTATTCAACGTGATAATAAAATTGGTGAAATACCCCAATTTTTAACTAATGCAGACTTTTCAAATATGAAATTAACACAAGAACAATATGAAAAATCTGATTGTATTATTAGTAATTTTAAGATCCCTCTTCAGGCTCCAACACCTCGTGAAGAAGGTGAATTCAAATTTCGTCTTTGTCTTCGTAATTTAGTTTATTTTGGTTCGGATATTGATATACCAGTCACAATGAAGGTTGAAGATAAACCAATTGAAGCTTCAAAAACGGATTTGTATGACATTGAAGATCCTGATGAAGATTCCATTGCTGGAGCAATGGCTCAATTAAGAGGTGAAAAGGTCAAATCAGTCAATGACATGTTTGACGGTGATGGTGATGTTGATTCTGATAGTGATAGTGATGGCAGTGCTGATGAAAGTGATTGGACAGACTTAGATACTGATACAGATGTGGAAGAAAGTAAATGATTCATTTAATGATAGATAGTATATATATATTTTTCCCATTATTTGATATTTTTTTTAATAGTTATAAATCGAAAAAAAGTAAATATCAAACATACTACCCACTATCTCGCATTTTTAATCTCTTTATTTTGTAACTTTTGGTGACTCCGACTTAAAAGTATTAGATGTTTGACGCCAAATTCTTGCAGCATAATCCATCATTTGCTTATTACCATCTTGATTGACAAAAAACTTTTTTTTATCAACATTTTTCCAAGTAATAACACCAATTTCTTCACCATAATTAAGTAACTTTTCAAACTCCATATCATTTTGAAAATCTTTGTACAAATAACCACGGGTTGCTTGAACTCTATCCATTTCTAATTGCCAAAGTTTGATTTGATCCACAACAGTTGGAGGAAGGATATCCATTCTTAAACGCTCTAAAGCTGCTGTATTCCCAATTGAAGATTCAAATTCGTGTTTCTTGTTATAATCTTCTTCAGATAGTTTTACCATACCTGAATGTGCATGAGATTCAAAGTAATTGATAATCTGATCTGCAGTGATACCATTTCTTAATGCAGATCTCACCGATTCTCTGGTGACTATACCAGTCACTAAGTTTTGAAACCTGGCTTTCATATGAACAAAAAGATTAAGAATTGCAATTTGAAGAGGTGATGAAGTATAACAATAAATTTTAAAGTTAGTTTCAATGATAATCGATCCTGTGTTTGTATTTCTATCAATCTTTGGATTAGAAACTTCTTGATCAACTGCAGCTGATGCTGATTTGAAACCCGCAGCTTCAGATGTTAAAGCTGTTGCAAGTCTTGTTGGATAAAATATAGGTGATCCCTTTTCATGATAAATAAGTCCATATTCAGAAAGATCATTAAGCATTTCTTGTTGCGTTTCAGATAAATTTCCAATAGGATATTGTTGACCCAATTCCAATGATCCAAGAAGGAAAATAAAATTCAAAACATCAACAGGATTTTTGTTCTTTTGTTCTAACATTAAAAGATATTGAATAAGTAAACTCCATAATTGATTGTTGATCTCTTGTAAAAGAAATTGAAATCCATGTTTAGTGATCAAAAGTTCTCTCAATGTTGATATAGAAAACTCTTTATCTGTTTTTGGTTGCCATTCAGGATCATTTTCTTCAGTAAATGTACTTTCATGAGCCTCTCGTTGTATTCTATCTTCTTGTAATTCCATAAGGCCTGCAAATCTCAAAAGTCTTAAAACTCCAACAGATGGTACCTTTTCAGAAGACGATGAATATGATCCAACCATAAAATGAAGAATTCTTTCCCATTTATCTAAACACCAACGATCTAAATATTTAATTGAAATTGGATTTTCGGAGGATGTTGAGCCATCCATTGAAGTAATGATAGAATCAGCACCATTTATAGTCAATAATTTCCCATCCGGTAATCCGGTTAATGCATTTTTAAATGATTGTTTAAAAATATCATCAAGTTGAACGAAAATAACAGCTGTAGGTTGTTTAGTAACCGGATGAACAACTTGTTTCCTTATTTCTTTTAATAAATGAAGACTTTTGAGTCTTTGTAAAGATTCATTTTGATATATTCTTGAGGGATTAGCAGTTCTTGTTGATCGTATCCACCTATTAAGATCAGAGTAAGGAACTACGGTAGTTTGGAATAACAATGTCATTACATAGAATTTTGCCAAAGCTGGAAGAAGCCTAAATACGGCTAGACAAGTTTCTGGTGAACGAAAAAGTTGTTCATGAACTTCGGGACTCATCAAATCTAGGTAACCATTGATACTATTCTTGAAAGCATCTGCATCTTCCATCTTCACTTAACTGTTCTTGATTAGAAAGAGATAGTCAATTGAAATCATCTCTATATAAAACGCGTCAAATTAATTTTTCAGTCTCTCTCTCTCTTTTTCTCTCTCTATAAAATAAAATTAAGAAATCGAGAAAGATTTCTTTCTTCTTTTTTTGTTACTAAAACTTTTTTTTAAACAATTTTTTTTTCAACTTTTCTTGATTTATAATTATTTTAAATACTTTAAGAGATTTAAACGTTTAGCTAAGAATTGGCATATGGTGCAAGAGAACGACTTTGATGAGCTGCTTCAGCCAGTTTACAAAGGTAGAGGATTGAATGATCCAATCAACACAGCAGAAGACAAATGGAACCTTCTTCCGGCATTTCTCAAAGTTAAAGGTCTCGTTAAACAACATCTTGATTCTTACAACTATTTTGTGGACGTTGATTTGAAGAAGATTATAAAAGCAAATGAAAAGGTCCTTAGTGATGTTGATCCAGATTTTTATCTTAAATATTTAGATATTAGAGTTGGTTATAAATCAAGGGGTGACCCAACTCAAGTAGAAGTTCTTTTACCTCCTCATGAATGTAGATTGAGAGATTTAACTTATTCTGCTCCTGTTTATGTTGATGTTGAATATACAAGAGGTAGAAAGATCATTATACATAGAGATTTAGAAATTGGTAGAATGCCTATCATGCTGAGATCAAATAAATGTGTACTCAATGGAAGATCTGAAAAGGAAATGGCATTTTTAAATGAATGCCCCCTTGACCCAGGTGGATACTTTATTGTTAATGGTACTGAAAAGGTGATTTTGGTTCAAGAACAACTAAGTAAGAACAGAATTATTGTTGAAGCAGATGAAAAGAAGGGTATTGTTCAAGCATCCGTCACTTCTTCTACCCATGAAAGAAAATCTAAAACTTACGTTGTTACTAAAAATGATAAAATTTTCTTGAAACATAACTCTGTCAGTGAAGAAATTCCAATTGTTATTGTCTTGAAAGCAGCTGGTATTGTCTCTGATTTAGAAGTTCTTCAACTTGTTTGTGGTAATGACTCAATTTATCAAGATATATTTGCAGTTAATTTCGAGGAAGCTGCTAAATTAGGAGTTTACACACAAAAAGAAGCTTTAGAATATATTGGAAGAAAAGTTAAGACTATTAGAAGATTAAATGCTCCAAAACTTTCGATTCTTCAAGAAGGTATTGAAGCAATTGCTACTACACTTATTGCCCATTTATCAGTTGAAAATTTAGATTTTCGTGAAAAGGCTCTTTACATCGCTATCATGACAAGAAGAGTTATAATGGCTATGCATAATCCAAAATTGGTTGATGATAGAGATTATGTTGGTAATAAACGTCTAGAACTTGCAGGTCAATTAATGTCACTTCTTTTTGAAGATTTATTTAAAAAGTTCAACAATGATTTTAAAATGAATCTAGATAAGATTTTAAAGAAACCAAGTCGGGCATCAGAATTTGATGCTTTATTGCATATTAATATTCATTCTAATAACATCACAACAGGTCTCAATAGAGCAATATCTACAGGAAATTGGTCTTTAAAACGTTTTAAAATGGAAAGAGCGGGTGTTACCCATGTCTTATCACGTTTGTCATATATTTCAGCTTTAGGTATGATGACACGTATTTCTTCTCAATTTGAAAAATCAAGAAAAGTCTCAGGTCCTAGAGCTCTTCAACCTTCTCAATTTGGTATGCTTTGTACTTCAGATACTCCAGAAGGTGAAGCTTGTGGTTTGGTCAAGAATTTAGCTTTAATGACCCATATTACCACTGATGATGAAGAAGCTCCAATTAGAAAATTATGTTATCTACTTGGTGCTGAAAACATCAATATCACAGATTCTGCAACTTTACATACAAATAGCACATTCTGTGTTTATTTGAATGGTACCTTAGTGGCAACTACTAGATATCCAACTTTCTTTGTTAAAAAATTCAGAAAATTAAGAAGAACAGGAAAGATTTCAGCATTTGTTTCTATTTATACGAATGTTCACCATTCTGCTGTTCATATTGCAGCTGATGGTGGTCGTATTTGTAGACCATTAATTATCGTTGAAAATGGTGAATCAAAGGTCCAAGCTGATCATTTAAGACTATTGAAAAATGGACATTGGTCATTCGATGACTTTTTGGTTAATGGATTAGTTGAGTATTTAGATGTTAATGAAGAAAATGATTCTTTGATTGCCCTTTATGAGAAAGATATTGTTAAAGCTACTACGCATTTAGAAATTGAACCCTTTACTGTTCTTGGTGCTGTTGCTGGTCTTATTCCATATCCTCATCATAACCAATCACCAAGAAACACTTATCAATGTGCCATGGGTAAACAGGCAATTGGTGCGATTGCATATAATCAGTTTAGAAGAATTGATACATTATTATATCTTATGTGTTATCCTCAGCAACCTATGGTCAAATCCAAGACAATTGAGCTGATTCAATACGATAAGCTTCCTGCAGGTCAAAACGCTACAGTTGCAGTGATGTCATATTCTGGTTATGATATTGAAGATGCATTAATTTTGAATAAAGCTTCTATTGATCGTGGGTTTGGTAGATGTCAAGTTTTAAGAAAAAACACAGCAATTTTAAAAAGATATCCAAATCATTCAAAGGATATTCTAGCGGGAAAAAAAGTCAAAGAAAACGGTGAACCCCTTTGGCAACATAGCGCATTAGATACAGATGGTTTAGCTGAGGTTGGTATGAGAATTCAAAGTGGACAGATATATGTTAATAAATGTGTGCCCGCAAATGCTTCTGAATCAGTTGTCACCGGTGCAACTGTTCAACCACAACAACAAGCACACAGAGAACAGCCGATGATTTATCGTGCACCAGAACCTTCATATGTTGATCAAGTTATGATGTCAGTGAGTGATAATGATCAAGCTTTAATTAAAGTCTTATTGAGACAAACACGTCGACCAGAATTGGGTGACAAATTTTCTTCTAGGCATGGTCAAAAGGGTGTTTGTGGCTTAATTGTCCAACAAGAAGACATGCCATTTAATGATCAGGGTATCTCTCCAGATATTATTATGAATCCACACGGTTTCCCATCTCGTATGACAGTCGGAAAAATGTTAGAATTAGTTTCTGGTAAAGCTGGTGTTCTTGATGGTACATTACAGTATGGTACTTGCTTTGGTGGCTCAAAACTTGAAGATATGTCTAAAATTCTCGTTGATAAAGGGTTCAACTATTCAGGTAAAGATATGTTGTATTCGGGTATCACTGGTGAATGCTTACAAGCTTACATCTTCTTTGGTCCTATATATTATCAGAAACTTAAACATATGGTTTTGGATAAAATGCATGCTCGTGCTCGTGGTCCAAGAGCTGTTCTCACGCGTCAACCAACCGAAGGTAGATCTCGTGATGGTGGTTTGAGACTTGGAGAAATGGAGCGTGATTGTGTTATCGCTTATGGTGCATCTCAATTATTACTTGAAAGATTGATGCTGTCTTCTGATGCTTTTGATGTTGATGTTTGTAATCAGTGTGGTTTGATGGGTTATAACGGTTGGTGTCCAACTTGTAAAACTAGCGAGACAATTGTCAAAATGACAATTCCTTATGCTGCAAAGCTTTTATTCCAAGAATTAATCTCAATGAACATTGCACCAAGATTAAAACTTGGTGATGTCTTTTGAGCCATGTACTATTTATACTTTTATTTTACAAAGTATCTTGTTAAACTTTTAAAAAAAAGTTCTGTATAGATAGGTAAATATTATAATAAAAAAAAATTAAAACTGACTACATATCCTGTCATTAGATATAAAAAGCTGAACTCCAAACATACCACCAAACCAATATTTTAAACATAAACTTTAATAATCCTGCCATGTGGTTTGATTTTAAGACAGCAATATTTACCACCACCGTTTGATTTATCAAAAGGTTCAACTGTGCGACCTTGATAAATATTAATTCTTGAACATTGTGTAAGTGTTAACTCTTCTAAGCTTTTCATTCTAGTCAATAACATATCAGCGCCTTCTCTAGTAACACGGATACAACCTTTGACCGATAAGTTTTTCAATTGTGTTAATGAAGATAACTCATATAAAGAGTAATCACTAACAGCAGCACCACAAAATGAGAGATTTAGATTTTGAAGTTTTGTACATCCTTCACTTATCATTTTTAACGAGATATCAGTAAGCATACAACAAAATGTTAGGTCAAGTACTTCCAGTTCATGACAAACTAAACTAATGACCTCAATAGTTCGATCACTTAAAAATGTACAATCTCTAAGGACTAATTTTTTTAATGGACAGTGAGTAACATTCAACCAAGACAAAAATCCATTATCTGTAATAGTAGTACATCTTGTTAAATCTAGACTTGTTAATTTATCACATAACTGACTGGCCATACTTCTGTCAGTTATGTATTTGCAGTAGCCTAAATTTAATTCGATCAAATCATGACAGCCAAACTTATTGTCACTATTGAAACCTATAAGCCTAATTATTACATCATCATTCACTTTACGACAGTTACTCAAATCCAATTTTTTCAAATATCTACATGCAACTGAAAGATCCATGATTGCCATTGCTGATATATTCCAATTATTTTTCATTTTTAATTCTTTGATACAACCTCTAATACCGATTTCATTTATCATATAACAAAATCCTTCATCAGTAATATGATAACAGCTTGAAATGTTGATTATCTTTGGACGTGATCCAACAAAATTTGTAATTGAAACTAAAGCACGATCATCTAAATCTTTACACCATGGGGTTAAATCCAACACCTGAAACAATTCATTAGATAAATAAACCAATTGTTTCCATCTTCTACAGACTCTTGAAATTTTCATTAGTGATGGAATTTCAAGAAACTGAAAAACTTTTAAAATTAATGAATCTGGTAGTGGACCAACATTTAATACTGATGATCTTCTTCTACCATTATTTATTTCAGAAAGTCTTAATCTATAATCATGAGGCGCGTAAATAAACGGTTCTCGCTGGTAGGAAGAAAATCTATCAAAAGGCCCCGTAATTGGATTCATTGGGGGATTTGTTAAAAGTTGACCTGATACTTGATTAAAACTCTTGCTTGAAAAGTTAGTTTTTTCCGGTTGTATTCTTGAATCTGCTGAAATATTCGATGATCCAAATGAAAAGTTTTTGAATGTAACATTCGATGGATTTGTATGACTGTTATATACATCATAATCAGCAGATCGAAACTTCAAATCCCTATTAATATTATTATTATAATTTTCGAAATCAGTAGAAAGTAAAGGCTCAGTATAAGAAGATTCAAAAGAACTCATTTCTGTTGGTGTTGGTATTGTATCAAATTTATCATTATCTGAAGTTGAGTCAGAATGTTCCCATGTCATTTTTTTTGAAGAATTGATTTGAGTTTTCAGTAATGTAGAAGCATCTATAATATTTTCTTTAGAATCATTTGATCTTATTCTTTCATAAGCAGTTTTTCTTATATCTTGGACAATCATTGGATAATTTTTACATAAACCATCTAATGTATAATCTTTTATGACGAGAACTTCACAATCAGTAATTGTTCTTATATCAGCTGATCGAGGTTCAGGTTTTAAATTATCATTAATTGTACTTAAAAAGGCAAATTCTCCAAAATAACTTTTTGGACCTAACCTTGCAACAACTCCATTTTTATTTAATACTTCTACCTCTCCGTAAACCATGAAGTAAATTTCTGTACCATAGTCACCTTTTTTAAAAATATATTCCATTGGTCTATATCTAACAACTTCAACCTGTAACGCAAGTTCATGTAAGATATGACTTGGTAATGCTGTAAAAATGGGTAAACTACAAAGGAATTCCCTAGTTGAAATTGTATTATCAATATTTTGAGCCGAAATCCATGTTGAGCTTGTATCATTTGATAATGAGGAAGTTGAAACTTGATGATGATTATCAATTATTATTGAATTATTGATTGTATGATTATCATCAGATAATTGATTTCCTAAAGCTAAAGGTAATTGAGATGGTAAACTTAAAATACGATTATTAATTGTTGGTAAACTAATTTTAGTTAATCTTTTTCTCTTTTCTTGCATAGCCAAACGTTCTTGACCTTCATCTCTTATAATCCTTTCAATTTTTGGGAATTTTTCTAAAACTATACTTAATGCATCTTTAGTTAATATACCTAATAAAACCCTTGTTTTAGCAATTACTGTAGCTGTTCTGGGTCGATTAAAAAGAATTCCAATTTCACCAAAGAAAGAACCAGCTGCTAATTCAGCATATATAGCTTCACCATCAGTTGATGTGACACTAACAGTCCCACGTAAAATCCAATACATTGATTTTGCCGGTTCACCGGATTTAATGATATATTCTTGAGGTCGATATTGAACTAATCTTAATGATCTTGCTAATTCAACAAAGAAAGCATTAGGAGCATCTGAAAATAATTTAAATTCTTTTAAACGATATAAAACTTCAGGTGGTATAACATTTCTTTGATCTAAATCATCATCTAAACTAATTGATGATGAAGATTCTGAATCAGTTTCATCATTTTCTTCACTATTTATTACTTCTTGAACTTGAATATTATTTTTATCATTTGATTTACATTGAAGTTTAAAACTTTGATTTGAATTTGAAAGAATACTTTGCTTACGTCTTTTAGAATTAGAAGCTTTAGTCTCTTCATTGAATAATCTTTTTAAATTTTTTGTGTTATCACTCAAAGGTGATCTTCTAGGCGGCATAAAGCTCTGCCTCCTATTTGTATTCATGATTTTTTAAAGCTCCTTCTATATAACTGAAAGTATTTTTTTTTTTTTAAAAACTCCTAATAGAACAAGTAAATAATTTAGGACTGTACTTTTAGATGAAAATGTTTAAAATTGTTCTTTTAAAGATATCTTTTTTTTTTCTAATAAATTTGTGTGCTTTATAATACATCTGGTTTTTTATCAACAAATTAAAACAATAAAATATAAATTTTATTCGTTTACTATTCACATAAAATAGAGATAATAATAATATAAATTTTATATTTACGTTAAAACTTATTTATAACAAAAAAATTTCGATATGTTACGTAATTGCTTTATTATACGTCTCACATACCCGTGCACCACATGTCGGCTAACGGTTTAAATTAACGAACAATTTTTAAAATTTTTAACCCATCAAAAAAAAAAAATATATATTTTTGCAGGCCTTTTGTTGCTCATTAGATCAGTTTGTGAACCGGATTTTACAGAATTACTTTATTTGAACTGAACTAGTGGTTTAACAACACACACGATGTTATCAACTGTGATTGTTATTCAATAATAAATTATAATATATATATCATTAAATTAGATTTATGATATATTTTAGTACCCAATTTAACATCATGAAACTTATAAGGTAAGAAAGTTATTCTTGTCTATACGAAAAACACTAATTTTATAATTAGGGCACATAAAATATATTTGTAAGAGTGCCTTTTTCTACGGTAACTGCCTGAATAATTTCAAATTAAATTGTGATATAAATAGTTTTATATTAAATTGATCTTTTTTCATAATTTATTATACATTTAAGTTAATATAATTGCTACACACAACAATAACTTGAAAAATAGTTGGTTTTTAACCAACCAGAAATCAAGAAATTGATAAAAGAAAAACAATTTAAAATTCGGCCGCCGGTATACTTATAGTTCCGAAAAGTTTGTGATATCGTAAATTTGTTTTATTTTTATTTTTATGTTTTATGTTTTATGTTTTATTTTTATATTTTAGGTGGTGGTGTCTGAATCATCGAGTTGAATGATACTGTTGAAAGTATATGATCCACCACACCAACAATACCAGGACTATTAAGTATTCCAACTTGTTGAATATCTGCTAACCCATTTTCTGCTATTCTTTTAACCCATATTTCTTCATATAATTGTTGTAATTCTTTTGTCATATCATGTGACTCTAAATCAGTGAAAACGATAAACCATAACCCAGAAATTGTTGAATATATTTGAATTTTATATCGTGATGTAGAAACTGATTGAACAGAATTAACAGAATTTAATCTATAAGAACTCTTAAAATCTAAAGATGTATCATCAGAATCTATTTTACTTTGTAAATTACAATTTTCAGAAAATTGATTAGATATCTTTTTAATTGTGTGTAATAAACCATAAAGTAATTTTGATTGATCAGAATCATTTGCTGTATTAACTTTACCAGGCATTGGATAACCAGAAACTGGAAGTTTCGAATAATCATATTCTCTATGAAAAATACATTTAGTATGCTTATCGAATATCCAAAACGAATAAACCACCATGTTGTTTTAAATTTACTATCTTATCTTGATATACTATTTTATCTTTTAATCTAAGTAAATAAAGTTTTCGTTCAAGAGTAGTCTTTATATTGTATCTTTAATCACTGAAATGATAGAAATACGGTTGAAACTTAATTATTATTATGATCTGAAATTACTTTCTTTAATGAGATGTTTTTGTTTTGTTAAAGAGTAAAATAGCTATAAAATATTGAGTCTTCTAAAATGTAAGGATGAGTCTTTATTAACTCCTCTCTCGTGTCTTTCTTCCTTTAATATATATATCTCCCTCTCTCTCTCTCTTTCTCTCTCTCTCATATTCAATATTTTGATTTGAAGAAAATTACGAGCGTGCGAAAAGCTCAGAAGAAAGACGGAAATGTTTTACTCTATTTTTACTATTTAAGAACTTACCATTTAAAAGATAAACTTTTCATAACAAGTGACAACTGCATAAATTGAATGATAAATAAGAAAAACTGAAACGAATAAACAAGAAAATAGAAAAATAAAAAAACCCATCCTATTCAGAATGTTAATAGTAAACAGAATTACAAGTCTAACAAATCCACAACTCCTCCATTATTAGATGATTGTGTTGGAGCAGGTGCTGAAGAACGAGTAGGCGTTGGTTTAACATTGCTATTCCCAAACAAACTTTCAGCCATTGCAGCTGATGGAGTGTGTGTTGGCTTTTTAGTAGAAGGTTGAGTTTTAGCTGACATTAATAGAGAACCAAATATGTCATCTGTTTTCTTTGGTTGAGAAACTGCTGGTGGTGTATATGCAGTCGTGGTACCATTTGAATATTGTGCAGATGTGCCATTATTATAATTTTGATAAGAAGCAGTTACAGAAGCCTGTGAAGGAACTGCTCCTGGTGTTGGATTAGAATATGCAGAACTTAAAAGATCAACCAAATTATTATTTGCAGTTGATGTAACAGTAGCAGCAGGTGTTGCACTTTGAAAATCATCAAAATCATCATCATCAATAACGTTATTTCCACCACCATTGTTTGTTTGACCATTATTTGTGGCGCTAATTGTTGTTGTTTGTGTTGTTGGTTTACTAGTTCTATTGTTTGAACCATTTAAATCAGCTTCAACATCATATTCCTCAAAATCATCATTCGTTGCAAAATGTGTTCTATCTTCTTCATACCTTGCACCAAAGACACCACCATCTCCAAAGACTCTATTTTCATAACCATCTTGATCAAGTTGAGGAGCAGATGATTGGTATCTACGAGGACCTGCAGAATATGAACCACCAACAGACCTACTACCAACAGATGTAGAAGAAATAGCATCAAATTTCTTTGCATTATCTTTTGCTTTTTTTCTTTCTTGTCTGATTTTTTCTTCATCATTTAATAATGATGCTAATTCTCTTGCTCTATTTCTAATATTAATACCTTGATCAACACCTTTGGAATCAATATAATGAAAACTTTTTAACATACTGACTAAAGAAACATTAGCTCTAGCATCATCAACAAATCTTTCTGAAGCATTTTTAACAAGGTATTCCATTAATACTAAAGATTTATAAATTTGTCTCCATTCATTAGCAGATTTTTCAGTGAATCTCCTAAAAATCATATTACAAATTTCTTCTCTATCTCTATAATTAAAAGTTCCTCTTGAAATTTCAGCCATAAGAGAATTTGAAGCCCCCCATGGTTCGTTGTTTGTTGCCTCTCTAACTTTAGCTTCAATATCAGTAAGATTTAAAACAGCATTCTGTGCTTTCCGCACATAAGATTTGACTTCCCAAAGTGAAAGATTATTAATTGATTTTCCCAGTCCGTCCATTTGATACAGTAATTGTTAATATCTAGTTAATTAGTATTCGTTGTGTAAAGTTTATACTTTACTTTCAAACAAAACGTTACTCTTTTTTGCCGTCAATTATTTTGCTCGCGCGGGAGGTTTCACAATTTTATAAAAAAAAAGCCTGACAAATTCCACTCAAACAAGAGTAAAATGTTTAAATACAAAGAATGTGACTGAAAAAGGTTATAAAAAGTGGTAAAGGCGGTTCATATATAAACAGCAAAAATCTAATAACAGGAATCATAAAAAAAGGTAGAAGAAAAAATAGGGGAGGATTATGAGAGTAAAAGAAAAAAAAATTAAATACTTAAGTTACACAAAAGAAAAGTAAATGAGCTTACTAACAAAACCCATAATTTTAATCAATATATATATATATATCATAATACTGGCGTGAAATAAGGATTATCGTAATCAATACACTGAAATGTAGTTATCAATTCTATCTTTTTGATTTTGTGCTATACACTCGGCAATCCATGTCACATTTCTAATTTCTTGCTCCTTTGATTTAATAAATGCCCAGATAGTAGAAAATGTAAATTGTTGAGTAAATGCATTTCTATTCAAATTCATTTCATATTCATAAAAATTATCTTCTAATGATTTACCATTTGATTCATCAAAAAATGTTTTATATGGACCACAAGAAGTAATTGTTACTTTAAGATTTTCTAAATCAGTTGATGTTGACATATGATATTGAAAAGAAGGATCAGAAAGATATCCAAATGTTGGTAAAAGTTTATTTTTATCTTGAGGTGTCAATTCAGTATCAATTGAGTTAACACAAATATTTATTGCTCTTTTATCTGCTTCAAATGTAAGAAGTCTTTCCATTACTTCATTAGTTGGATTTGGTAATTCAGTTTGACACCAATTGTTAAAATCATCAAGATAGGCTTTATACAATGTATTTCTAATGATTTCAATATTTAAATCATCCAAATCATCAATTGAAAGACAATCGTTAAAATATTTTGCCAAAGGAGTATCGATAAGAACAGTTTCATAAAGTGAATCTAAATCAGTTGCAATTGATAATGTGGGTAAAGTATCAAACCAACCTAATGGATGACACCTTTTCAAAATTTCACTTCTATCTCTATTATGAATTGTACCAGTAATCATTAAAGCAACATTATCAATCATATAACCATAAGTAATATAATCCATGAATTTAGAAAGTGGGTAAGTTGCTTGAGATCTAATATAATTAAATTCTTCAATCAGTTTTTTACTTAACTTTTGTTCAATTAATCCTGTAGAAAGTGTAGTATTAACATCTGAAAGGAAATTACCATAATCTGTTCCTGAAAGTTGAAGTTTAAGATCTTCAAGAGTATCACATTGAGTGAGATTGATGTATTGAGAAGATGTTAATAAAGCATTTTTATATCCTCTAACAAGTGCTTCTACGTAACCGTTCTCAATATTGAAAAATAAACCTTCCATTGCTGTATTGCTTGTGTCGTTTGTTCTTCTTTTGTATTAACCGGCCATTCAATTAAAAGAAGGAAAAAAAAGAAAGAAGAAAGCAGCCAAAAACATCCGTGCACCAATTGAGATTATTTTAATTTCAAATGGAATTTGAAGATTTAACAGAAACGAGACGAAATATCATCTCTTACAATCTATATATTGTTTAAGTAAAGTATCATGGTAGAACACACAGATCTTTTGTTGGATATGTTATCCACACAACCTGCATTGACTCAATCGTGTCGTGAAATGCTAGAAAATGCCGAATTAAAACAAATTGCAACAGATTATTTGAAAACTTTATTAAATAATGATAATAATCATTTACTTTTAACATCAGAATTGACTCCAAATGCTGTTGAAGGTAATCCTGGTAGTTCACTTATTGAAAGAATTGCAGAACTTACCAATGAATCAAACTTGATTAACGAAAAGATTATTAAATTAACTCAATCAAACTTACCAATTATTTTAGAATCTCATTCATCATTTAATAAATCTATTGAAGAATTTAATGAATTAGTTTTAAACTCGAATAATACATTAGAAACTATCAATTCAATTGATTGGAAAGATCAAATTTTAACGTTGAATAATAACATTACTTCTTCTGTATATTCTGATTCTAATAATGATCTTAATAAAATTCTTCAAAATTTAGATGAGCTAATTGGAATTTTAGAATTACCATCAATAACAAATTCTTTTGTTAAAATGGGAAAATATTCTGAATGTATTGAAATATCTTCATTAGTTAAACGTCTTTCTATAAGGTTTAATGATATAACATTAATGAAAGATATAGAAGAAAATGTTACTGAAGAAATAAATGGTATGGTTCAAAGTTTAATTCGTCTTTTACAAACTGATTTAAAACAATCTACAATTATTAAAATTGTTTCATATTTAAAGAGAATTACTAAAGATATTGATTTATTACAAATGATATTTTTAAAATCACGTTATCAATATATAAGTCAAGAATTTTCTACATTAATACCATTAAAAGAATCAAATTTAATAGAAAGGTATTTAAAACGATGTCTTGAAGTTTTTAGAGAACATTGCTTTCAAACAATTATGACTTTTGAATCTATTTTTGGTATTAATGAACAATTAACTGCTTCTTTTGTTAAACAATTAGTAACAGATCTTCGTAAAATATTACAAGAAAATTTATCATTACTTGATGGTGCTTCAATTGATGGTTTATTACTTCAATTAGTGTATTGTTCTCAAAGTCTTGGTCGTGCAGGTGGTAATTTCCTTGTGGCTATAGCTGATATTGTTGATTCTGATCGTTTGTGGCAAGTGGTAGCTAAACAAAGCAAATTACTGCGAACATTAGATCGATAAATACGAAAAAAAGCAGGGGAGAAATTAACTTTATATAACTTATAAAACAAATATCTGTTTATAGTTTTGTCAACGGTATATATACTTAATAGAATGTAAACTTAGTACTTTACATGTCATGTCATATCATATTATACGTTCCATATGAGCAAGAACAAATACCAACAAACACGTCAACGTGTGTGTACGTAATATATTGTTAAAATTCTACTGACGCGACGACGCGAACATTAAATTAAACTAAATTGGCATAAAAGAGAAAGTAAGCAAAGAGAAAGAGAAAGAGCAATCAAAACAGAACTGTACGACGAGATATTTTTAATAGACGAAAATTAATTACGTCAAAAAAAATAGTGAAATTTTGTTATTCCTTCGATACAAGCTGGTAAATAATCACGAGAGAAAGTAGCTTATCTTATTAAAAAGTATTATAGCATTGAGCTAGTACAAAGTATTGTTAATTAGATGACGTCTGTATGTATCATATACAATGAGATTCAACACGAGATGTCTTGAATTGACTGTTTTATTTTAATTATTATATTCAAGCCCCCCCCCCCCCCCCTCCTCATTAAATCTCATGTTTACTAACATAATCGTGTCAACAATCCTTTATTTATAGTCAACAGAACATAAAAGGGGTCATTTTGATATCAATTATATCCCACCAAACAATAATATAAATACGAATTCATCATCAAACATCCATCAAACTAATGTTTCACCTACTAATGTACTTAAAGAAAAATCAAAATCAGAATCAAAATTAAAATCAAATGCTGATGTACTTCAAGTCCCCGAATTAAAACCATCTTCTAGTGTTCGTTCATCAACAACTACTGCTTCTCATATGATCGGTAAAGAGTTTGTTGAACCTCCTGAACATTACGAATCCAAATTCCCATGGAAATCAGTTGGTGCTTTCATTGATCATTTAAATTTACCTTCAAAAGAAGAATTACATGAAATGTCTGTTAGTGAAAATGCTGAAAAATTAGAGACATATATCTTTGAAAAGTATTATGGTGATCTTTATTGGAATTGCATAACTCCTGTTGAAATGTGTTTTTCTTCTTGGGCAATTGCTTTCCTTGGTTTTGGTTTCTTTTCATTAATATTTGTTTTAATTTGTGGTTTTGTTACTTATCGTACTGAATTTAGAAGATTTAATACTAATATCAGAGATGATATGGAAAGAATTAATGCTTCAGAACATCTTTCTGATAGATTGGAATCAATGGAATGGTTAAATTCTTTCTTGGCGAAATTTTGGGTTATTTATATGCCTGCTTTATCTGATTTAGTTATTCAATCCACTAATCAAATTTTAGCTGAAGTTGAACCTCCAGCTCCAATTGATAAACTTACATTAGATGAATTTACATTAGGTTCAAAAGCTCCCAAAATCATGTCAATTAAATCATTCACTAAATTAGATAAAAATTCATTTCAAATGGATTGGGCTTTGAATTTTACACCAAATGATAAAAGTGGTATGACAGAAAATGAATTGAAAAATAAAATTGATCCAAAAGTTGCTTTAGGTATTAGAATTGGTAAAAAATTTATTGGTGCTTCTTTACCTGTTTTAGTTGAAGATATGTCATTTGAAGGATTATTAAGGATTAAATTAACTATTGGAGATATTTTTCCTCATATTAAACTGGTTTCTGTTTCATTTTTAGATCCACCAAAAATTAGTTATGCTTTGAAACCTGTTGGTGGTAATACTTTAGGTATTGACGTCATGAGTGTTATTCCAGGTTTGTCTAGCTTTGTTAATGGATTGGTTCATTCTAATTTAGCACCAATAATGTATGCACCAAATAGTTTAGATGTTGATATTGCTGAATTTGTTGAAAATTCATTACCTTCAGCAATTGGATGTCTTTCTGTTAGAATTAGAGGAGCTGAATACTTTTCTGATGATGATATTAATCCATATATTAAATTAAGTTCAGTGGGTAACCCAAAAATAAATTACGTTACAGATATTAAAGCATCTACAACAACTCCCATATTTAATGAATCTAGTTTAATGTTGATTGATAATTTACAAACAAAAATTCAATTTGTATTATTAAACTTGAAAAAAAATGGTGACGACTCATTCCTTGGTGAAACATCTTTTGAATTACAAGATTTATTGCAAGAAGATAAAAAAAAATTAGTTGAATTAAAATTAACAAAAAATAGTAGAAATATTGGAAAGTTAATCATTGATATTTTATGGTACCCAGTTGACCTTGGTGAATCTCTTCCTGATGGTACTAGAACAAATCCACCTGAATCAGATACCGGTGTTCTGGAATTGATTTTATTAGGAGCTAGTAATCTTGATAACTCAAAATCATTGATTGGTAAACTTTCTACATATGGTGAAATTTATATCGATGATGAATTGATTGAAACTACTCGACTTTCCAAAGGTACTAATCATCCACAATATAGATGTAAACTTGAAAAACTGATTTATTCAAAAGGAACATCATCTCTTAAAATTCTGATTAAAGATATTTCATCATTTGGTGAAACAATTGTTGCAGAATATTCAGCAGAAAATCTTATAGAAATTGTTAATAATGGTACTGATAAACTAAAAAATATAAAGTGTACAAAAGGTAAAGGTTTCTTGGCTATTCAAAGTGTATGGAAACCGCTACCATCATTTTCATCTAGTGATGATTCAACTTTTATTCCTCCAATGGGAGTTTTTAGACTTCATATTAAAAATGCGAAAAATTTACCAAATTTAGAAACTTTAGGTACTATTGATCCTTATGTTGAAATCATTAGTGGTGGTAAAGTTAAAGGTATTACTAAAGTTGAACGGAGTACATTGAATCCAATTTTTGACCAAGATTTTTATATCAATATTTTATCAAAATATCAAGAACTTATTATAAGTGTGATGGATGTTGAAAAAGATTCACAGGATAGAGAAGTTGGTCAAGTCTCAGTTAATTTACATCAATATTTTGAAAATGAGAATTATCAAGAAAAAGAAATAAGTTTGACCGGTCAATTAACTAAAAATAATAAAAACGTTGGTGAAGTGAATTACTCAATTATATACTATCCAGTGGTTCAAATCATGTCACATGCTGAAATTACTAAACTTAAAGCTGCAAATGAAGCCGAAGATGATGAGGAAGATTTAATTGAATTACAGGAGCAAGCAAAAATGCTTGAAGACTACAAAAAGCATCCTAATAATTATGAATGGGTTGATGAAAGGCCACCACTCAAAATTGCAGAAAATAAAATCATGATGTCTATTGATGATGCTATTCAACATAATTCTGGTATTTTAGGAATAAATTTAATTAGTGGAAAGATGCATGAAAATACCTGTTATATTCAAGCTATGATTGATGATCGTTCATTTCCTGATTTCACCTCAAATAAATCAGATCATGGTAAAATTTTTGCTCATTCGGGTGAAGCTTTCATTAGAGATTTAAATCATTCTATCATTTCTTTTAAAATTACAAAATCAGAAAGAGTCAGATCTAAGGAAGATGTTTTATCTTTTTCAAATAACCCTATAAAAGTCATCGACTTATTAAGGTCTGGTTATGATCAACCAGTTACTGTTGATGTTGATGGTAACATTCTTAAGTTTATGTTTGAATATGTTCCAACTGAAATGGCACTTGGAGAAAGTGAATCTGTTACTGACACTGGATTATTAGATGTGAATATCATCAGAGGTACTAATTTGATGGCAGCAGATAGAGGTGGAAAATCAGATCCATTTGTTGAATTAATCTACAATGAAAAGCTTGTCCATAGGTCTAAAACAATTAAAAAGACATTAAATCCGGAATGGAATGAAAAAATTAAAGTTCCAATTCGTTCTAGAACAAGAGGTTTACTGTATTTTGAAGTTTATGACTGGGATCTGGCCGGA
Organism: Martiniozyma abietophila; assembly: GCA_030564585.1. Classification (NCBI taxonomy): domain Eukaryota; kingdom Fungi; phylum Ascomycota; class Pichiomycetes; order Pichiales; family Pichiaceae; genus Martiniozyma; species Martiniozyma abietophila. Next base: position 201,244 of record JAJLVG010000001.1, read on the forward strand.
GATAATGATGATTTAGGATTTGCCACTATCAATTTAAAAAGTCTTCCTCTTGGCAAAACTATTGATGTTGAATTACCATTGATGATGAGATCCAATGGAAAATTTTCTAATGGACAAGGAACTCTCACATTAAAATTAAAATTTACTTCTGGATACTTAAAACCAGGGTTTGGAATGTTTTCAGATGAGACAACTATTGATGTAACTGATCCATTTGGTACACTTTCAGCTATTGGTGGTGCTAGTGTTGATGCTGCAAATGATTTTTATGGTAATACTAAGGATTTAGCTAATAAAGGTACAAATTATGCAAGTGATTTTGCAGGTGATGCGACCACTGCGGTTCTTGGTAAATTTGGTTCTACTGAAGGAATTACAAAGAGATTCGGATCACATGGTTCATTCAAGAAAACTTCATCAAATACCGTTGCATCTTCTTCAGCTTCAACTAATGGTGTTAATGATGCTAGTTTATTAAAATTAAAAGCTCCAGTGATTCCTGGTCGATCTAGTATGAATTTAAAGTCATCACCATTCCATATACGTCATAATTCTGGACAACATTCATTAAATGGTAGATCATCTATGGATGTTGCTAGTGTTAATACTGCATCGTTTACAGGTAATACAGCTTTACCGGGGCGTTTATCGATTCTTAATTTGGAGGGATTTTCAAGTACTGATTCATTGGTAATCAAAGTTACTATTGTTTCATCAAGTGGTAAATCAAAAGATATTTTCAAAACACGTAGTACAAAAGCAAAGGATGGATTATATGTTTGGAATGAGGAGGCACCATTTAGATGTGATACTGCTGGTAAAATTATTTTTACAATTAGAGAACATCGTATTATTGGTAGGGATCATATTTTAGGTCAAGGTGAAATTTTATTGGAAAGTGTTGATAATGTCAAAGAAGATATTTTGATTCCAATTTCTGGTAAATTTGAAGGTAAACTTCTTTTAAATTTCAATTATGGAAATTTAAACTAAAAATAAAATTGCTTTTTATTATCTTTAAGTTTTGGATTATAGTTTTGTTGTGTAAATTTAATGTGAATTTTTTTATTTTCGTACTTTAATTAATAAATAATCAAGTTTAGATTATGCTCAAAGTTTAAAACTTTATAGAAATCTATTATTTTGTTTTTGGTATGAAATTAAATTTAATAAAGTGAGATAGAATTATATAATATACAAGAAGAAGCGTTGAATCATAAGATAATTAATAATAATTAGAGAAGCATATTTGAAGTGAAAAGATTATAATATTGCGTAGGAGCAGTATAGGAGAGGGTATTTGATTCAATTGAGGCCTGGTTAAATTTATTATATGGTATTAGGTAAATTAATGAGTTAGTTAATAATATATTTCAATCATTCTACATCTGTATTAGATATAGGTTGAACTTGATCTAAATTATTAGAAATTTGTTTTGTCATCTTTTGAGAAGAAACCTTTTTATTAAATCGACTCTTTAATTTCCTCATTTTACCATTTTTTAAAACCCAAACTTCACGAGATTTATCATTTGATAATAGAGATTTATTTGTTATTGTTGATTGTTTTTCAGTTGATTGATCTATAATGATGTTAGAAGGTTTTGTTGACTCTTTACTAGAACATATATTAAGATTAGTGAGATCATGTTCACCAATAACAATAATATTATCTTCAACTTTATTATTATCATTACAAATTTGGATATGAGTTTGAGCCTTTTCTAAACAAGATTCGCATGAGCTATTTTCACAATTATTTGGATCTATTATTGAATTTTTTACCTCATCATCGTTTGATGGTAATTCATGAGACATTGGATATGAAAATGCTTTTAATTGAGGTATTGGCCTTGGGTCATGATCTCTAGCAATTCTTCCTGCAGTATTGTCATTTTCAGAATGTTTAGCGTAAATGTAATTATGAAGAGCCATATGATTCTTATGTTGATTTTATTAATTTAGTATTAATTGTAATAATGTAATATAATATTAATATATGACTTTAAGGATGTTACTATCAATATAGAAACAAAGGAATCGAATATAAAAAAGTCTCTTTTTCTTTTAAATTAATTTTACTATCAATCATCAAAAGAAAAAGATTAAGAAGAAGAAGAAGAAAGAGAAGAAGGTTTTAAAGCCTAATTTATCTATATTTAATTATTATTTTGCAACATATAATAAAATTATAGATCATTCGTTATTATACAATTTTTTATTGAGTATTATAAATTGCACCATAGCAAAATGGTGTGATATTTACGTAATAAGCAGCTACTTAGTATTATTTTTAAATTTTGAATATTTGATTGTTCTAATATTGTTGATGCTCAGCTCTCACACAAATTAGTTTTGAAATTTATCATCAACTAGGAAAATACGACATTTTTGGTTTAAAGGATAACGTGTTAATGAGTAATTGAATAATGGGATCAAATGGTTTTTTATCTTTTACTGGAAATAGATAATTTATTAAGTTTCATTCTTTAATCTTTTGCTATTATTAAAGACTTCGACAGTTAATGGAGCAATGAGCTGCACCCTAAAAATATCGTGCCATTTAAATTCGCGGATTAAAGCGCATTAAATTTTAATGAAAAAAGTAAAAAGAAAAAAGAAAAAAGAAAAAAGAAAAAATTGTGAGTTTCCTTTCACATGCGCCACAAGTCAAGACAACAGATTAGCCACTAGCCACATGTTTTTCTTCTATTGATAAACTGAATGCAAAACTGTCTAGTAATATAATAAGATACTAATTAATCGTTATGTATGCTTAATACTTATATATGGTGTATGTGTATAGTTATAATTATGTACTGGGAAATTTAAAAAAATAATGGAAAAAACGTCGTGTTATCCATAACCATTAGACTGTCAGATCAAGACAGGCCAAATACAGTTGAATATCCTCAACCTTTAAACGAACCAAAAGCAAAAAAAAAATAAAGAGAAAACCTTAATGAATATCAACTAATAACAAAAAAATGAAGAAAAAAGAAAGAACCAGAGCGTCGAAATAGAGAAGTGAAAGAATGTTGAAAAATAATAAGAAAAAGAGTTCATTGATAAGAAGTGAAAAGGGTTTTAAACAAAATCAATCAACAGTGTACATATCATTCGTTCTTATTGATGAATCGCTATTAGAATTTATCGATTTGTTTGTTATATCAACACCCTTTTCATGTCTATGGTACCTCATTGGATGCCTTTGTTGTATTGAAGACCTCTTCCTCTTTTGCCGTATTTCACGCTTAAGACCCACAATTTGACTTAATGCATTATAATAATCACTAGGATTGACTAATTGCATGTTCCGGCATATACATTGAAACAATGCATGTCTTGGACAATATAACCTTTTCAGGTGATCAAGTTTAAACATATCCAGCTCTTGGTTCGAAATGTTAAATGTTGCATCTTCGTCATCTTCTTCATCTTCATCTTCTGAACTTGAAAATCCAACACTATAATCATCATCATTACCCTCTTCTTCTTCACTTATGTGATTGAAAATTAACATCTTATTCTTTTTAATAACACTACTCTTCCTTTTAATAACTTTCCCTTTAATATCAGCATCATCATTATTATTATTATTATGATCATCATCATCATCATCATCATTATCAACTTCTTCGAAACCAAACGATATCATATTACTATCAATATCTTCAAAAATATGAACAGCATCATCCTTCATCATATCAGTGACTAATTGAATGTTAGAAACTTGATTTTTCAATGATTTTATTGATGCCTTATTGCTTAAAATTTGTTCATGATAATATTCATCCCCTTCAAATGTATTTCCTCGAATATTCATATATGATGGTAAGGTTGTTAGCTTTTGTAAATGTTTCTTTGGTGTAGTACCTATTAATGAGTTTTTCTTTAAATTAGATCGTGGAGTGAAATTCATTTTATAGGAGGCATTTAAAGAATCTGTAGATGCATATGATTTTTTATTGTACTTTTCTAATCTATTAGTAGTATTTTCACTAGATTCATTCATCAAATATTGATCTTCAAATTCTTCAGAATCTTCCCCTTCATCATCTCCTTCACCTTGAAATGAATAATCGGAATCCTGAACTAAATATTCAACTTCTCCTTCGTTATAATCAGTTGAATATGTTACTGAGTCACAAATAGAGTCATTATATGATGTATCATTTCTGCTTTTTTCATTCATAGAATGGCTTCTTATTTTATCTAAAATCTGTGAATCATTTAACTCTAGTAAAGTTTTAACCACACTATCCGCTTTCGATGATATAATTTTACCTGACATCTGAACATTCTTTTCAAATTTATCAGGAAAAAGAGTATATGCTGATGTACTTCTTATTAAGCTTTTCAAATTTCTTCTTGCATTCTTAATATTGATTTCGTCTGAATATTCTATTGATTCGTTTGAAACTTCATCTGTTATTGTGGAAGTTGTTTTCATTGAACCGTCACTCACAAGTCGAATATCTGTATTTTCCTTAGGCTTTTGTAAACAAAACCCTATATATGAATGAAGCTTTTCAATATGTAAATTTAACGATTTTATTTCGAATTGATATTTTAAAATCTCTTTAGAATGTATTTTTTGTTGTTGCTTATTCCCAATGAATTTGTTAGAACCTAAGTCTGTTACTGTTGATGTTCGTGATGATGAGCATGAATTGGTTGTCCCTGCTGAGATATTTCTAACTTTATTTAAACTTAATGGTGTTAAAACTTCCTCAAATTCTTGAACGAGTGATGATGTTGGAGAAGATATATCATTGAAACTATCCATTGTTGATAGATTAATCTCTTCGTCTTGATCTTCGTTATCGTTATAATTTGATTCATTTTTGCTTTCACTTCTTTGAATAGACGAAAGCTCAGCAACCAACTCTTCGTAATCTTTTGTTAAATATTGGAATGATTCATTCGATTCGGCGTATTTTAGCTTCATCAGTTCCAACTCATCGATGATCCTCATCTTTGATTGAACTTCTAACTCATTTTCCTTTTTTAAGGCTTTTATCATTTTACTTAACTTTGATATTTCATTATGAAGATCTTGAACTTCTCTAAAACTTTCTCTTTCATTTGTTATATGCTCATTCAAAGATAATTCCAGATCATTTTTTTTTACAAGTAGATCATTCAATGAAACAATTTTATTTTCTAATTGGAGTTTCGTATCTAGCCATCTTTCAAATTCTATTTCATTGATTTTTCTTTCTTCTTTTAGCTCTTCAATTAGCTGACTATTTTCTTTCATCAACGAATTTAGCTTATTATAGTTAGATTCTTCATGAGCATGACAATCTTTCAATTCTAGTTCCAGACGATCAACATCTTTGTGTAACTCATTATTTTCAATAATTTTATCTGCTAATTTTCTTTCAATCTTTTTATATTCAATAATTGAATTATTCTTATTATTATTATTATTATTATTATTATTATTATTAACACCATTTCCTTGTTGAGAATCTGCCAGAATATTTTTCCTTTTAGTAGGAGTTAATGAAATCATATATTTAGGTGAAGGAAATGCACACTCTGGTGTCTTATTTTCAGTATCATCAAAATTCATGATTATTATGGTAAATATTTACTGTGAAAATAAAATTTTGAATATTATAATAATAAATATAATAATTTACCAGTTTGGTAGAGGTGGGTGGTGTGATTTTGGTTATGCCAACAAATTTTTTTGTTTATAAATTGATTAAAATATTTGTAAATTCTTAAATATTTTAATAGATATTCAATATATACTTTTGTAATTTGTGTTGAGAAAGTGTGACAAGTCGTAAAAATGAATGTAAATAAATGTGTTTACCCCGTAGTATTTACAATGTTACTTTGAGAATATATTCTCCTTGATTAAAGTAATTTCAAATAAAAGATTGATTGATGGATACCAAATTAATGTTTTCTGCTAGTACTTCAATTGAGATTCACTTGTAGAATGCCTTTTTATAAAATGATTACCGTTTGAACACAATCAAATGCCTCTTTTGAATCTACAGTTTAAAGCTAAAAAAAAATGTTTGAAAAGAGAGAGAACAAAAATTATTTGAACGCGTTTTGTTTTGAAATTTCCTATTCGGGTAATTACAGTTATTAAAATGTACGTACATTTGACTTAAACGCCTACACATTAGTCACATAATATATTCTTATTGGAGCAGTTTGCTGTTTAAAATACATTCGTTCATCTGAATGAATATCTCCTGGTAAACGTGTGGCTATTATTTGGGATACCATAGTATCCTTTTCTGCTAATAAAGCATTTTCCCAAACTTTTAAAGTTTCTTCATTTCTCACAGTAGCTCCCAAAAAGATATGTTTGACACCTAATTTTAATCCTGATTTGATAACAGATACTAAACTTGGAATGATACTAGAATCGTAAGTAACATCTGCAGCTATTATCGTATCAACATTTTCTGGAATAGAATCTTCTCCCCACCATAACTTTTTAATTTGAAGATTATCACCAATATCCAATTTATTTAGCAGTAAATTATAGCCTAATTTATCAATAAGTTGACCGTCACCATCTGTTAATATTATTTTATTAACATTACTATATTTTAACATACTTATACCTAAAAATCCTGTACCGCATCCAAGTTCTAAAACTGTTTTATTATTAAAACAATGATCCCATTCCTTTCCTTTTGTTGTTATTAAGTACTCAGCCATATATAATGATGCTTCCCATGTACGTAAACCAGTAGTCCCTAAACCAGAAATTACATTTGGTGACTCTCTTATATAGATTAAATCATTATTAATTGGATATCCAATAATATCAGTATCAGTAGGATTTAATGGCTTTGATGGCATCCATTCCATTAAAGATTCATAAAAATTATCAATAACTTCAACATTCATTGTCTCTAAATGTTCTAATATCTTCATCAGTGCTGCTTTTGCATAAAATGGATTATAGATAGAAATGGTTGTTAAAATTTCCAATATACATTGTTGTTGTTTGAAAGAAATATTTGATGTAATCAGATCTTCTACATTAAGTTTTGGTATCAATACCCTCTGGCTCAAATGATCTATAAGTGTCTGCATCAATGATTCAATCAATTATAAAGCTATTTTTTTCATAAAGAAACCTCTTGTGTGTTTCGATCAACTTTTTTTTTCCGAAAGGAGCGATGGCTCAAAAGATAAAATCAAAACTCCAATAATTTATAAATTGAAAAGTATTGATAATAATCAATATGGCGATTTCTTTGAGATTATAATAAATATGTTCAAAAGAAATAATACTAGGAGATCGTATGATTATGTTGTTTAACTACTAAAATTCATCTACCCATAACATTTAAATATAAATATGCAATCTTTTTATAAAATAGAAAAATGGTATTTTAATTAATTTTTCAACTTTCAAACTGAAAGAGTTCCCCAACATTTTAATCTTTTAACCCCACCATCTGGAATCATTGTAAGCTTAATATGAGTAAAATCTTTTTCTAATCCAACAGTGTAATCATGTTCTGCATCTGGACCAGTTTTAGATTTTTGAACAATTTCTTCCCAATTTTTATCATCGGATGATGGTGAAGCTTCTAAAGTATTTAAACCATGGATTGTAATATATTGAGGAAAATTTCCTCTAAAATGTGCAGTATCAACTGTAACTTTTTTAACATTTGTCTTATGACCAAGTTTGATGATAGCCCAATCAACATGCCCATCACTTCTTGATCTTTTAGTTTCCCATCCATCAGACATATCATGACCACGTCCAGGGAGTAATAAATTATCAGCAGAACCAAAATGTTGATCTGAAAAAGAAACACAAACACCACCTTGAACAGCAGAAGCAGTATCAAGTTCAATAGAAATGTCATTAGGGGTAACAGGGAAAACAGTACCATAAAGTCTAAATCTAGCAATACCACCATCAGGGTACATTCTTAATCTGACGTGGGTAAAAGTTTCTTGTGTAATAGAATCTCTAACAAAGAATTGCTTTTGAGATGGACCACATTCAAGTTTTGGAATAATTTCTTTCCAATCAGCATTTTTTAAATTAGATTCATTTGGAATAACGGCAGCTTCAACAGAAATAAATGGAGCATGGTTACCATTAAAAAATGCAGTATCAACTTCACAACCAATTAATGATGCTGATGCAACACCCATTTTAAAGATTACCCAATCAGCTTCTTCTGTATTATGTCTTCTAGATTCCCAACCATCATACCAAGCACCAGCATAAGTAAATCTAGTTGCATCTCTAATTGGTGCTTTTGATTTAATAAGATTTTCAGCAGATGCAAACCATTCATCAGAAAATGCTAAAACTTTACCTCCAAGCTTTTCACCAATAATATCGGTATAACGTTGAACGACTGATTGTTGAAAATCTTGTTCAGAAATTTTTGAAACAGAAAATGACATGATAAATATTAATTTGAATGTTAAATATTTCTTTCTAACTTATAAATTTAAAAGAACTGGATGTCGAAATGATATAAAACTTATATTTTATGAAAAATTAATCAAACAAATTACCGCTTTCTGATCGCCGAGATCGAATTCGGCGATCACCGGCGAATCACGTAATCAAAAACACGATTTTCTCCACTATTAACGTCGTTGACGTCATTTCTTATTATATCGCGTTCTGAGTAAGTCACGTGCCCGTCATTACTAACTAATATTACAGATTGTGTTCTTGTTCCATAAAGGTTATCAGGCCATTGAACAAATACAGATTCTTCCATTGGAGCAAAAGAATCTTTACCATTAGAAAGGACATTAAAAAGAGCATCAATTAAATCATTTTCAGATTTATATTGTTTTGAAATTGCATCTTCAAGTAAATTTTCTCCTTTTATAACTTTTGGCCATGGGTTTGTAACATTACTATTAGAAATACCAATTGTTCCTTTAATTCTTAAAATATTTTCATCAAATGCATTTAAAATTCCTTCACTCTTATTTGATAATAAATACATATTACAATCATAATTAACATTATTATTATCTGTAATTGATTGAAAAAATTCTCCAAACAGTAGTGAAAATCCACCAACTTCAGAAAATTCTGACAGTTCATTTTTTGCATCTTGTGCCCATGTTAAAGGAGATATTGAATCATCTGTTTCTAAATATTTAACAGGTATTAACCCCCTTGAAATTTTACCACTTGGAGAACCATTTAATTGTCTATAATTTACTAAAGCAGCTAATTTACCTTTTGTATTAATACCGATCCATGTACCATGTTCTGATCTTGCTAAATCCATTGGCCTAATAATATGTGGTGTCACAAATGTGGCTGGCGCTGTTGGTCTATCATAATATTCATCTCTATTTGAAATTAAAATAAAAGTATAATCAGGATGATTCTTAGTACAAACTATAAGACACATATTTAACTAAATTATCTGTATAACAAATTAAAATAGTACTAGTACCAATTTAATTTTCTTAGAACATATATAACACAAAGCCTTTAATTTGATAATCTTAACATGTGTGTGTATAAACATTTTAACGGGGCTCTTCCCCTCAAACCGCACACACACAAATGATTTGAAATTTTTCACTTTCTTTTAGAGAGAATTGCGGAGAGAAAGAGAGAAAAGTTGTAATTGCTCATTTTCTATTATTATTATTTCAATTTTTAAAATATCAATTGATAGTTCAGTATATATATATATTTATAATAGGTAAGGTATATTTACATGTAAAAGAAAATGTTAAAAAGAAAAAAATTTGGTTTTTTTTGATGTCTCCATCACCAAATGACTCTTTGTAACTCAGAAAGATCACTCCACTCAAAAGTAAAATTTAAAAATAAGAGATATAGTGATTGAATCCAAAACCATTGCCATAAGATTTCAATTATATATCTGATAGTCAAATTATTACTTTCCATAAATCTTAAATTTAATAGAGGTTCATCAATTGGATGAACAATAATTCTGAAAAGAACACTTGGAATAATATAATACCTTGGCTCAAATAATGGTGAAGGGATAATAGTAATTGCAGTACAAGTTAACCAAGCAATATACATGACTTTAGATGATTGTGATGGTAAATCTAAACTAATCGATTTGATGAAAAGTTTGTGAGTAGTGTAAAAAGAAAAATGATATAGAGGAATTAATTGTAATCTTGATGTTTCAGTTCTAATAATAAATGTTCTCATGATGTAAAACGTATAATGTCTATTATCAGATAAAATGAACGGATGAACAACAGTAAAATTTTGAATAATAACAACTAACGTTGCAATCCAAAAAGAATTGAAAATTAACATATTCAAACTACCAAAATTATCAATAAAATAACCTTTAATAAAAGAAAAGGAAATCCAAAGTGGAAAAGAAAATACTGTAATAAATGTCATACAATAGCATAATTGTGCAACATGTGGAACAAGAATATGATTTTCTTGATCACCAAGAGTTATACCACCATTTTCAATCACAAAAATAATAAATGTTGCTAAAACAAGAATGAAAGGAATAACAAGCTCAAAATTTTTGAATACATTTGTAATAAAAACTTTTAAATCTTCAACAAAATCTTCATATTTGTAACCATTACTTTCTTTGATTTTACGATCAATTAAAGCAGCTAATATAAACAAACACCAAACAACATTTGTTTGTCTAAATGAAATAGATAATAATCCAATTAATGCTGCGATTGATCCATTAACTTTGTCAGATTTAAATGGAGCTCCGATAACTAAGGAATAAGATAAAACAACAAAAGTAGTAGACCACACATCAGTATAAAATAATGAATAGTATAATGCTATTATTGGATTTAAGAAGATAGAAGCAGTATTGAATCCAGGATTTTTGCTTCTAAATCGAATAAAAATACAGCATGCTGCTAACACAATACCTCCGATGAAATTGAAATATCTCATATTTTCCAATGTACATTCAACCTCAAAAATAGTACTATACAACCAAGCCCATGCATATAATCCTGGTGGTGTGGTTATCTTTGGATTCCAATAAGCCCAATCACCAGTCATATATCTTTCGAGTTGTGGATAGTGAAAAATTTCGTCAATAAACTCGTAATTAACTTGTTGTGCAACGTCGTTCACAAAAAGACGAATCGGCATTACAGCAATCGTTGTTGTTATAAAGTCTAGAAGGTTTTCTGAATAGCCCATATTACAAAATGTAGTTTAGTGGAATTGAGTGGCAATATTTAGTGATAATTAGAAAGTAAAAATCTCCGAAAGAAAAGAAGGAGTTTAACATCTTTTTTTTTTCCTTCTTCTCGGATATAAATAAATTTTGTTTTATATACACATATCAACAAATAGAAAAGTATTTTGAATGCTCTATATATGAAAGGTTTGAAACTGGTGCTTTTGGTACTTACCTTTGCAAGCTTTGTATATTGTGACACCGTTCGTCCCTATGTGCAGCTTGGAAACGTTTCACAAGAGGAAAGTTGGCCATCTTTATCGTCGAATAGGGCTATCGCTATACGAACGCAGAGAGACATAGTTACAAATGTTTCCATTGCATTAGACACATTTATTGGTGTTGATTTGACCCAAGTGGTGTTCGATCCTTTTGGATATAACGAAACAGGTTTGGATTACGTTTCGCAATTTCTCAACGTTGGTATTCAGTCTTTAACCGTTGATGTATACTACAATGAAGTGACTAAACAGTGGGGACTTTGTCCTCAAGAGTCACTTGACTATGTCTCAAAAAATTCAAGTACTCGAAGAAAGGATACCAAAAGATGTGATGTTTCTAATTTCAATATAACCAGCCTTGTAGATACAATAAATGACTTTATTTTAGCAACGAATAATGATTTGAGTATAGATTTACTATTTATCTTGCTTAGATTGAATTCAATAACTTCTACAAATTCAGAAAAGTTTGAAACAAGTATCACTGATCTTTCCACCGAAATGATGAGAATAAGTAACGTTGCTGTACCTGGATATATCAACACAGACAATTTGCCAACGGGTACTGACGTTCTCCATAAGAAACAAATGCGTGCTTTTCCTATTATCATTAAAAATAACCTTAATTCTAATACTACCTCGGATATCATTAATGAAGATAGTAGCTTGTTTTTTGCTGACATCTTTCCAAGGTATTCAATTCCAGATCAGAATGTATTTCCTTTGGAATATTCCTTAAAGCAGAATATCAGTTGTAACACAGACAAGAAAATAGACAATTCAACAGAAATACAATTTGTTTATGATACACCTTCCATCCCATTCACAATAGATTCATTTTGGTCGGCAATTGAATGTGGGTTTTCACCTGTTATTTCTCATCCATTTGAAGATGTTAGAAATATTTCTGTATTTCTAGAAACCTCTTCATGGTTATGGGCCCCATATCAACCAACAATGGTCGAAGAAGATATACTTTCAACGGAAAAGTTTATTAAAGCCATATCTAAAATCAATAATATTACTATAGATGAACAAAAAATCTGGCTCGATTCTTTGGATGATGTTGATAATGATGATAATGAAGAATTTATCAATAGGTGTGCAGCTTTAACATTGGATGGGGCTGTTGCAACATCATGTAAACAACAGTTTTACGGTTTATGCAAAAGCAAATCAAACTCATCTAATTTCAGATTGACTGATACCAAGACTGATTATATGCGAATATCAGATAAATGTAAGAACTTAGATGGTGATTACGCTTTGGCTGTTCCAAGAACAAGTATTGAGCAAACAAATGTTTTACCATTAATACCTAAAAATGAAGTTGCAATTTGGCTTGATTTAAATTCTATTGCAAGTAAAAATTGTTGGGTTGTCGGAATTAATACGAATTGTCCTTATCAACTTGTTGTTTCCAGAAAAATCTTCACTGAAATGATTACACCAAGTACTGTCATATCATTTGTATTGATACTTATACTAGCGTTGTTACAGTTTGATCGGCAGCCCGTTTATAAGAACCGAAAACATTGGAAAAAGGTCTTAAAAGATTTAAAAGAGGATGATGGTATTCCTACGTAAGTTCAACAAATATATTCCAAATTTTGATAACATTATCTCCATTTCTTTTATATAAATTAGTATGATATATATCTATCTAATTTTCTGCATGTTAGAATCAAGGCCCTCTTTAAGGTTAATGATCTCGCTTCCAAATATTTCATCCTCATAAATACCTGATTTAAGCACATACTTCACCTTCCAAATATTATAAATTCTAACAGATTGATCACTTATGGCAGCACATATATTTTGAGAATCGAATGAAAGATCGGACGTTAGTACTCTCATATCAGAGGGTGCTTCAATTCTAATTTTTTCTTGCATACTGGGATAAGAATAAACTGTGATAATTACATTTTCCCCATTTGAAATATTACCAAATCCAAATGTTACTAATAACTCTTTCTTGGAGTGAGACCAAAGTATTGATGTAATTTGACCATTTGTTTCATGCTTACTAACAAGTGTTCCCGAATTGGTATGCCAAAACCTAATATTTCGATCTCTCGAGCCACCGCCTGTTGCAAGTAAATTTGGCATCCATGGGCAAAATGCAATTGCTTTAACGGCAGCATCATGAGGCAAATGATTGATTTTTCTTGGTACTTTTAGATTTGAAATATCCCAAACACTGCTACAGTTATTATTTGCACCGATAGCAAGCTGTTTCTTAGTTTTATTTATATCCATTCCACATATTTGTTGCTGATCACATTTAAATGTGATTATTGTATTGAGTTTGTAACCGGAGGAAGAGTTTACTACTTCCATTAACGTAACTTGACCTGAATCATCACCAATAAAGACTTTTAATTCATGGGGTATCCATTTGATTGAACAAACACTAACTCCAGGCAGAATTGATCCTGTAGTTCCTATAAAATGAGAACCTGGTTCATATAAATATACCTTTCCTAATTTTGTACCAACTAATAAATGGTCATTATGACTATATGAAATTGCTGATATTAAGTCAGGTCCAAAAGGTTGTAGTGGTATAGTTCCATATTTTTCACCCCATGTATATACAACAGATCCTAAACCAACAGCAATTTTATCTGTTGTTTTTGCCCAACAAACAACATTCGAATAAAAATCATTTCTTAGACCAGGTGCATCTAATACTTTAAATGGTACTTCAGTTTGAACATTTGGTTTTTCCTTTTTCTTATTTGGACTAGAAAGATAACTTTGTTTTTCAAGAGTTAATTTTAATTTTTTAATAGGACTCTTTAATGGTTTAAAATTAAAAATTCGTGAATTTGTAAACCCTAATGCTTTTGCAACCATACTTTGATTAAATTTTGATTCTTTAGTTTCCTTTAACTTATTTATTTCTTCGTCATTAATGCCATGTAAAACCAGTCTTCTTTGTTGTATGGGGCTACTGATAGTGAATCCGCCATTTCTCAGATTAATGGGACTTTGAGTTGTTAAAGGAACTTCAGTGTTCGTATTCTGAGCGTTATTTGATTCTACTCTTTCAGAAAAAGGGCGTTGTCCTGTATTTTGTTGTATTATATCAGACCTTGTACTTCCAGTATAAGGCATTGTTTTGTATAATTTTGATTCTGACAGATTATATAAAGATGATATAAACCTGTCATTGATATTTCCATATTTATTAGAATTATTTGAAAGTAGTGAAGGAGATACCTTTAGTGTTTCAGTTATCATAACCAACAAACAAATAAAACAAAATAAAAAATGTAATTATGATGAGCACTACTGAATCAAATTTCTGGGAGCAAAAGTTGATAGCTCTTTTTGTTCTTTTTTTAAAGAAAATACTGCCAAAGCAAAGAAATTAACTTGTTTAAAAAATTGCTCAACTTGTTAAAACTGTTGTATTGAGGCTTGTGTGACTTTGAATAATGTTAAGTTGATTTTCTCTCTCCTCATCATTGAACTATCAGAATCAAAAAAAAAAAAACAGAAATTTCAAGCCTTTCTCGGAGGGCAAAAACTCCGAGAAAATATTAAATATTGTTTAAAATTAAAACTGCCACATGAGCGGTCACAAGTCGTTTAAAACATTTCAATCAGTTCAGAAGGATATATTTATTAATGCGTTATTTTATTAGTTGAAAAGAGTTCATCTAAATATTTTTATGATCCAATTTTTCATTATTTTATACTCTATATATTTGTTTATAAAATAATTTAATTTAATTTGGTAAAAGACCTTCCAAAAGCAATAATGGTAAAAGTAATCAACATCTTTTTGGGTATATAAATTATCATGGAATCCGTTTTGAGTATCACACCGTAAAACTTTCTTCATGGAAATGAAAACCGCAATCATTTGCCCATAATCTTGTATTGTCAACTAATCCAATAGGTCCACTACCGATAACCCAAATTGACTCATCGGGGCGTCCTCCACGTTCTTGAATTCTTGCTTTCCTATTCGCAATAAAAGTTGCATTCCTATATAAATCATCATACTGACTTTGACAAATTTCTTCATAGTCGAAAGCTGGATCATCCCTTTGATTAAAACAAACGGATTGGCCAGATTTAAGATCAACAAGTGGTCCAATACATGAAGAACCTATACACCATGAATAATAATAAACTCCTAGTTTTGGTCTTCCAAAAACAACACTACAAGAAGTTCTATCTAAAATCCAATAATCACTTAAATTATCGCCTGAATCAATAGAAGAAGAAGAAGTAAACGAAAAGGATTTCAAATACCTGTTGATACCAGATTTAGATTCTGGACTGTCAGAAAATCCTACACCTGGAGATGAAATATTAGGAGTCATAGCAGCATTTTTACCAAAATTATTACTACTATACCCATTTGATGATTGAAGTTCAACATCAACATTTATATTGTCTTCAAGTTTATTATCAGGATCATGAGAAGAGTTGATATGATCTTGAAAATTGACAAAACTTTTCCTTCGAGCAGGCTTTGGGTTATCTAAACCTTCCTCTAGGTAAAGATCAGACTGATTATTAGAAATGGCAGAACCATATGAAGGTGATAAAATAATACTTAATGGAGTCCCTTCATTATAAATGTTTGATAATTTTCCACTTCTATTAACATTGAGTTGATGTTTCCCACTTATATCTTGGTATTCACTAATATTATTTGAAGAATATCCACCACTTAACATTTTACTTTCTTCTAATAATTCAACTTCTCTTCTTTTATTCCTTAATTCAGATAAAACTATTTTGAATTGTGCCTTTTCTTGATCGGTATATTTACCTGTAATAAAAATATCAATCATATCATCTCCAATAATCGTCTTTTTAAAATAATCTAAAACTTTCAAATCTTCATGATCTCTTATAACCCAAACAATTTTTACCATTGCACCGTTATAATTTAAAGCTCTTGCAATTGGAAGAGCAAAACTAATTGCTGAACCACCGGCTACCAATAAACATTTCTTCACTTTTGAAATAAATGATAAAGATTGTATTGATGATCTAGGAAAAGGTTTTAAAAAATTCAAGAAAGGAAGAAAAGCACCTGTAATTATATATCGCTTTTTCGATGATAAATCAAAATTCCCTGTTTTTATAATAAGTTTCTGTGTTTCATCAACAGGAAGGGTAGCTAAAGTATAAGGATGTTGAACAGGTACTAATATATTCTTCCATAGTTGTTTTAATATATTATTTTTATTAAAATCAATTATTCTAACATGGCAACCAGGAAGATTTGACTTATTTGAAATTGATTCATTTGGAATTTCAACAATAGTCATATTTTGAGAAACTTTATGAGCAATAATCCAAGTTACTTTACTATTGCATATTCTATAATAAATTTGATATAAAAGAATCATTATATTCAAAGTTGTAACCATTGGTATATTTGGTCTAGCATGTAAATGTAATGTAATTATAATGATCCAAGAACAAATGTAATGATTCATAAAGAAAAATCTAAACAAGTACTTTCTAATTGGACGTATGGAAGTTATTGTTATAATTAAAAATGATAACATCGCAACAAATCCAAAAAGGTTATCTGTCCTTTGAAGTTTAAACATAGTATCATTGGTTTCAAGAATATATATGTAAAGTAATGTATGCAAAGTTCCTTGAAGAACAACTAAACGAGCTAGCCATTTATGAATTGGTATCAAGGATAAATAAAGGGTATCGGGTAATGGAGAGGGTCTTAATGTTAAAAAAAAAACTGCTGGTAAACAATAAACAGGGACTCTACCTAACCTTGCAGCAATCCATCTTAAATCAAAATCATTTGTTTCTAATAATGATAAAATTGTTAAAATGACTGACCAAAATAAAATCATTTGAGTTACTAGTGGATTTTTTTTAAGAATTGAATAGCCAAATTTTGGTACTTTTAATTTCCTTAACATTTTAAATGCTAAAAAATACATATTATTTGAAATTCTATTCCATGATGGTAATAAAAGGAGGAAAATAATTGTTATCAAGAAAGTATAGACACCATAACGAATAGTCACTGCTCTTCTTGTTTCTTGTAAAAATCCTAGGCTATCTAAGTATTTCAATAGTATAGAAAAAATATAAGAGAAGAATGATTCATTTTTTATCGATACCAGTGAAGATTTCATTGATGTTACTGGTGTTGGAATTGATCCTTCTCCATATTTCATATTATTAAGGTGGAAAACTTTGAGATATTTTTTTAGATTAAATATTAAGGATCAATATTGTAATTTGTTGTATGGAGTTTAAATTTGGCAGCAACAATATCTAGTAATCGATAAATGTTTAAGCCCTTTGAAATTGAAAATAATAAATGAGGCTATTGATGATGATTGATTTGATAGTTCGGGGAATTCCCTTCTGAAGATAAGAGTCTTTTATTTTCCTATATAAAAAGAAATATTTTTATCTAATCAAACCAATTTAAATTCAAAAGAGTATCAGTAAATTCAAACTTTCTAATAAAATGATCATAATAAATTATTGAATGTATCACTTCAATACGGTTTGATCACCGAATCGACTTCTTGTTTTCACCGATATTACCGAATGCGCCTCATGCACGTATGCGCCACAAGAAAGGGTTGTTAGTGTGTGTCACGTGCTGAAAGGTAGGGTTAGCGCAAATCAATCAATTTATACATAAATAATCTATCCGTTTCATGAAATATAAAATTAATTAATATATCATATACACCATGTAATTTGAAACGTTATCATATAACTTTCACCTTGTTAAGTATAATTTAAAGCATTTGCGTCTCAATCTTTATGTAAAGTGACTGCGAAACTTCAAGGCCACCCTCGCACCGCACAAGTCTTAATTACCTCCTCAACATGAACCGCGAGAAAAAAATGGTGAAAAGTTATGATTAAAGTATTATTGAAACACACAATTAGCTGAGGATATCCTATTGCAAAACCCAAAATGGTTGACTTTTCCTTGACTGAAGAAGACTTGCAACTCTTAATTGCTGCCAACTCCCACCTTGGTGCTAAAAACACTAACGTATGTGTCTCCATTAATTTATGATGAGATGATAAAAAAAAATAATAAATAAAGGCCAAATGAAAAGTTTCAATTCCAATTTAGATTTATCAATAGATAATATAAACATTTAACCATTAAATACTACTCTTGATCTACAACTGTGTTCCTTATTACGCATTATATCACTTTTTTTGTCAGTTAGATCCAAAATAAATTAAAGAGCCAAAGAAAATAGCCAACAAATTTGAATATTTTTCATTAGATATATAAATAATTAGTTCAAAGTTCTTATAATTAAGAAATGAATTTTGAATAAAGAAAAAAATCAATTATTAGAATTCTAACTGCCTACTTTTACACTAATTTATCATTTCACATTGATAACCTATTTTTTCACTTTTTAAAACTGGATTACTAACAAGATTTAACTTTTTTTTTTTTTACTACAGATCCACCAAACTCCATACATCTACAACACTAGACCAGATGGTGTTAACGTTATTAACGTTCACAAGACCTGGGAAAAGATCGTTTTAGCTGCTAAGGTTATTGCTGGTGTTCCAAACGCTTCTGATGTTGTTGCTCTTTCTACAAGAACATTAGGTCAAAGAGCTGTCTTGAAGTTTGCTTCCCACACTGGTGCTACTGCTATTGCTGGTAGATTCACTCCAGGTTCTTTCACCAATTACAATTCTAAGACTTTCAAAGAACCAAGATTGATTGTTGTTACTGACCCAAGAACCGATGCTCAAGCTATTAAGGAATCTTCTTACGTTAACATCCCAGTTATTGCTTTGTGTGATGTTGATTCTCCATCTGAATACATTGATATTGCTATCCCATGTAACAACAAGGGTAAGCACTCTATTGGTCTTATCTGGTGGTTATTGGCTAGAGAAGTCCTTAGATTGAAAGGTAAACTTCCAAACAGAACTGAAGCATGGTCTGTCATGCCAGATTTGTATTTCTACAGAGATCCAGAAGAGCCAACTGAAGCTCCAGTTGCTGAAACCGAATCTATTGCTGAAGAAAATGAAGCTCTTGTTGAAGCTGCTGAAGAATGGAGCGCTGAAACTGGTGCCAACGAAGACTGGGCTGCTGACGCTGCTAACGAAGACTGGGCTGGTGAAGGAGAAGCTGCAACTGCCGGTGAATGGTAGATGTATATTTTACAAGTCTTAATATAGGTTTTCTTCTCTGTCTATTCTAACCATTGATCATTTGATTTCGATGTTAATAAATAAGTATCTCTAGTTTTTCTAGAAAGCGTTTTAAATAAACTTAACTATGTGCAACAATCTCGTGTGTTTTGATATATTCCCAAGTATGAAGTTTTCTTTTACTTATGTTGTGGATAATTATTACTAAAATTAATTGTAGTATTCCCTAAACCTTTTTTAATTATGGGTTGTAACACTTAGGGATTTCTTTATAATTGTTATTTCTTAACATTTCTGTTCTTCAGGCTAATAGAGAGTCAAGAGAATCTCTTTCAGAGCAGGTAAAAGTCAGCAGTTGCTGAGCGGAAAAATTGTTGATTGGTGTGTGTGTGTCTGTGTGGTTTGACGATCCATTTTATTTTTTTCATTATCAACTTAGCTTTTCGTGTCTGGGTGTGTTAAATATATATATATATATCGAGTTAATCACGCTAGTTCAGCAATAAGCTATTGATATCACCAAACGATACAAAAGATATTATTGTATTGGATTGGGAATATTTTGGATGATATTATTAACTAAATTATTTAAGTCTCTAAAAAAATATTTAGGATTAATCATAATTATTATCATCTCACATATATACATCATCAAATCAGTAATTAGCCATCATTTCGTTTTAAGGTTTGCATTAGTTTTCAGTGCATTATCATTAGTGTTTTACATTTTATATATTATTATTGATACATTTTGCATTTCAATTTTAAATTTATCAACACCTTCAATCAAATTTGGTAAACGGAGGTATTCAATAGGTTACGATTATAATGGAGATTTCAAAAAATTCATATGATTTTTCAGATTCTAAGAAAAATATAACAACATATTTCTGGCCTCAAGATATAAAACTTAAAGATGAAACCTGTCAATTAATTATACTTGGATATAAAATAGAAAATCACAAAGTTGTTATTATAAATATAATCAATATTGAAGAGTACGATTTATTCATATTACAAAATAAAAAACTGGATTTTAAACAAGTTGAGGTAATTGGATATATAAATTTGAAAGAAGATAAACATAATATACGAACTTTCTTGTATGATTTTAAACTTCAATTACCAATTTTAAATGTTAATGAAGTCCTTGTGTATTTTCAACCTCCAAATTCATGGAAATTGGAATATTATTCTTTAGAACCAATTACAATTAACATATTTTGGACTGATAAAGAAATTCAAGAACATAACTTTTTGGAAACAACTAGTAATAAATATGAACAAAAGTTAGGATTTCATTTCAAAACAGATAAAAAGTCCGATGAAATGAAAGAAGTTTTAAGATTAATAAACTTGACTAATTACGCTAGACATAAATTGAAATCAAATAATTATCAGATACTTCACAATCTTCGATTTCATTTACGTTTCATATTCGAAAGTTTTATTTTTGTTTTATTCAATAATAAGCTAGTCATAAAAACATGTTACTTTTTCAATAAGATTATCAATTATCCTTTCCTAGTTTTAAATCTAAAGTATAATCCCCAAATAAGTTATGTTCTGCTAAATGAAGAGGAAATACGAAATTCAAGAATTAAGAGATCAACAACAGTAATATCTTTAAGTTTGATCTCTCATACATTTCATCAAATTGGTTTCAGATGTCGTCAGTTTTATAGTCTTCCAAAACAATTTCAAAAATTAAAGGTCTCAAAAAGTGAGAGTGAAGCTTTAATGATTAAAGGAACAAAGTTCAATCCAAGTGAATATATCAAATTTTACAATACTTTATGGTTAATTATAAATGATATTTTAGTTGGCTATTTAGTTTCAAACTTCATTAGAAAAAATTTTGAACAAATTGTTCATAAAGTTAACATTTTTATTCCTTACTATGAAAATTTGTTAAGTGATAATGTGATATGGTTAATGAATTCTCCAGCAGGTTTTAAATTAAATACTGAGCTTTCCAATTTCATTGGTCAGCTGGTTTTATGGGTTTTAGAATTTTGGAAAGGTACTACTCTTTCATTATTTGTACAATATTTTCCTCAAATTTTAAGATCAACTGAAATTATTACCAAAATTGGTGGATTTACATTATGTGTTTCGATCATATTGGATTTAATTGATATCTTGTTCTTAAATATTTCATGTTTCTATATTGTTTGCACGAGAATATATTCTTGGCAACTTCGGGTTCTTCATTCGTTATTTCGATTATTCTGTGGAAAGAAATATAATACATTAAGAGACCGAGTTGATTCAAAAGATTATGAATTTGATCAATTAATGGTTGGAATTTTACTCTTTTCAATTTTCATTTATTTGCTCCCAACAATTACAGCATTTTATATATCATTTGTTGGAGCTACACTAATTGAACTTTCAATTTCGTTTTTATTAAGAAATTTAATAATATTTTCAAATCATTTCCCAGTTGTTGTACTACTTTTGAAGATTAAGAATAAAGAGAGATTGCCTTCTAGTGTTACATTAAAGTATGAAATTGATGAACTGAAAACTATTGATAATTTTACTTTAGTTACTCGTTGTTTAACATACTATGAAATCTACCAAAGTCATATCAATTCGTTATTAAATTTCAATCTTTTCAATATGAATACAATTTATAAACAAATATCACAAAGTGAAGAAGAACCATATAAAACAGAGGATGTACTTAATAATTGGAGCAGAGTAAACATTTTAGAAGTGTCTAAAAGAATTTTATTTGGTAAAGTCATCGAAAACTATGATTACAAGAAAATGTTTTAATTTTACCTGAAAGTATTTTAACTTCTATGTTTCTTTTCATATTAAATATAAATTATATTTGTTTCTTCATTATTTTTTTGATATTTTATTATATTTTTATAACTATCTATATACAGAAGAATAAACCAAAATTTGTCTTCATCTCCATTTTTAATATCACCATTTATACAATCCCTATTTCTTCTTCTTACCACCTTTAGCTCCAGGAGCTTCTCTAATCTTCTTTGGTGCACCTTTTCCTCTTCTTTTAAGATCTTCAACTCTTTCCATACGATATTCTTCTGGTTCATTAATGACTTGGAAATCAGGTGTACTTAAACTCTTTGCCATTTTAGCTATATTAGGAAAATCCGATGGACCATAATAATTAGCTAAAGTTTGACCTTTTAAAGGAGCAGTCAAGATTCTGGAACCAGTTCTCATTTTAGTTGGGTTGAAAGTTGTTCTGAAAACCTTACATTGAAGTTCTTCAAGATGGAATAACTTGGATTTTAGTGTAGTTTTGAATGCAGCAGGAACAATCGTAGACATGATGGTGCGTTTCCACTGTTATTTTATGTTTCTTTTCCAATATCTCTTCTTTGTCTCCACTGAAACTGAAAAATGTCAACTATTTTTTCTTCCTTTTTTCGATTAACATTTTTTGTGAGAGAAAAATGAGAGAAATGAAATTTTATGTGAGGAATTGATTAAATTTACACTTTAGTTTAAATATAAGAATGACAACACAATGTGATACGCCATTAGAGAGTGATAATTGCCAGCGAAGTATAGATGGGTTTTTGTTTACTGGAGTACTATATATTCGTGATTTTCCCAATCAACCAGGTGCTTCACCTAAATCACCGGATGGTTGGAACTGGTTGGAACCTGATACGATATCAACAGGGAAACTGTTAACATCTTTAGTAGCATTGGTTGATTCTCAACTTTTAAGGTTAACAATAAAGTATTTGAAAGAAGGGATCTGTATTGTCAGAGTTTGGTTATTTCCTTCTGATCGTTTGATCAGTTATTATCACACTTCTAATAATATAAAATCAAAATTAAAATTAAATGCTAAACTGACTAAAGAAACATTAAGTTTATTAATGAGTTTATTAGATTACGATCCAAATTCATTTAAGATTAATTCACGAAAAAGGCTTATCAAAAAGGTGAAACATGACATTATTCTTTTGTTATCAGTTAATTACTTAGACAAATGTTTCAACTTTGATTATAAACTCCCACAATATTTAGATTTTCATTTAAAACGACTTGTTAAATGTCAATCATATTCTTTATTTTGTAATACAAAGGAACCAATGTTACCCAATTCATCAACAACGTTGCAGCCAACATTAAAATCAAGATTATTAGAAATTTATGAAAATTTGAAGTCACCGACAGTTGATACAGAGAAATTTGATAAATTTCAATTAGAGACATATCATTCAATATTAAATGGTGAAATTCCAGGTTTTAAAAGTGTTCTTTATAACTATCAACGACGATCAGTTGCTAGAATGTTTGAAAAAGAAAATATAAAACAAGAGTTATTATTACCGAATATACTAGTAACCAATTCAGGTTGCTATTTTGATTTCAATTTAATGTTACCATTGACACATAAACAAACATTTGTTTGTCCAAAAGGTGGAATATTAGCTGAAAGTATGGGTCTTGGTAAAACATGCATTTGTTTAGCATTGATATGTTTAACAAAGTTTCAAATATCAGAAATACCAATGAGAATTAATGAAAAGTTAAATCATCAGGAAAAGGTTAAATCATTAGTTGATTCATGTGTTTTTAATATTAATCAAAGATCAATCCCTTGGAAACAGTATAATGATGATTTTCCTTTACATTTAAGACAAAAATTAAATACAAATTTAGGATATTTTGAAAATTTAAAAAAGATAACTGAAAATGTGACAAATAAGCTTGGTAGATCAACTATCATTCGAAAAGATGTTAAATGGAAATACTATTTATCATCTACAACACTTATTGTGATACCAGATAATTTAATTCATCAATGGAGAGTAGAAATTGCTAAGCATGTTCAAACTGATTATTTAAAAGTACTTGAAGTGATAAGTAAACATGACAAGATTCCTTCTGATGTTCATGATTTGGCTAAATATGATGTAATATTTTTAACTATGAGCTCATTTTCAAATCAATCGGAGAATGATATTTCACCATTGATGAAAATATATTGGAAACGGCTAATCATTGATGAAGGTCATACAATGGGTACAGGAATATCAAAAGGATCGATTTTAGCAGGTAATTTATTAGCAGAAAAGAAATGGTGTATAAGTGGTACACCAACTCCAGGAATGACAAATTTACATGTCGAAGATGATACTCAAGAATATAATATTAAAAGAGATTTTAAACCAAGACAAGATTTAGTGAAAATTGGTGGATTCATAATGAATTTTTTAAAAGTTGAACCATATGCAAGTAATTCTAAACTTTGGCTAACATATTTTATTACTCCAATGGAGAAAGGGTATCGTTTAATGGATAAGAATTTATTAGAAATTTTAAAAATCATTATAGTTAAACATAAGATTGAAGATGTTGAAAGTGATATCAAATTACCACTTTTACATCATAAGCCCGTATTTATTAATCCGGGATTTTTTGATAAATTATCAATAAATCTTTTTGTTTCTGTGTTAGCAACTAATGCAGTCACATCTCAACGTGAAGGATTAGATTATATGTTTCATCCAAATAATCATAATGAATTGAAAAGATTAGTAACGAATTTAAGGAAAGCAACATTTTATTGGACTGGATTCAGTTTAAATGATGTTGAAAATTTATTAAATATATGTGTTTTCACATTAAATAATGAAAAAGAAAAATATGATCAAAAAGATATTTTACTATTAAATCGATCAATTTTTATTTCAAAATTAGCTTTATCAAATATGAGATGGAGATCATCAACGACTGTTCATGAAATGGGTTATTTTATAAATAAATTACCGAATTTGATTTCATCGAATTTTTCTCTGATGAATTATAATAATGATGTATTTATATATGGATTTCCACATATAATATCTTTACAAAGATTTTTTTATAAAAATAGAATAATTAATTCAGAAGAAGAATTAAAATTAAAACTTGAACCGTATACAACAAAATTTTGGAAGAATTACTGGTCATCATTTGCTGAAGGTAAAATCAATAGACCTGTAAGTAATAAAGAAGAATATAAAGAATTTCATTCTAAGGATATTCAAAAGATTGGTAATGAACCAAATTGGGTTGAAGGATTTGATCCAAAATTAGAAGAAGATATATTTTATAATATAAAGCATAGAAAGAAAAGGAAACTTGATTTTATTATTAATGAACAAGAAAAGAAAAAAAAGAAATGTGAAGAGAAATTAATTAAATTTAAAGGATTTTCTAAACAATATAAAGAATATAATAAAGAAGCAATAAGTTCAAAGATGAGATTTTCAAGAATTTTAGGTACATCATCAGCAAAATTAAATTATTTAACGTTGAAATTACTTGAAAATCAATTACTTGGAATTAAATCAATTGTTTTTTATGAATTTGAAAATTCGGCTTATTATTTAACGGAATTTATGGATATTATAGGAATTAATTATATAATGTATTCAAGTTATATAAAACTTTCAGAAAAACCAAGGCATATTGCAGAATTTTCATCTTGGGATATAAAAAATAATAATAACGAAGGAATTGTATTGATAATGGATTTAAAACTTGCATCTCATGGTTTGAATATAATTGCTGCTACACATGTTTATTTTATAAATCCTGTTTGGAATAAAACTGTTGAAGCACAAGCAGTAAAAAGAGCTCATAGAATTGGACAAATAAATGAAGTATTTGTTGAGACATTAATATTAAAAGATACTATAGAAGAAGAAATGTATAATCAAAGGAAAGATGAAACTGAAGATGATGGTGATATTGACCTTTTAGATCATGAAAGAATGAAAGAATATATTTTAAAATTTTCATTTTTAAGAATGTTTGATCATGATTATAATGGAGAATATTGTGAAACTGTTTGTAAAAGTGGAATTAATAAAGATTTGATGTCACATGAAGAAGATAAATTTGATGATGGGATTGGACTTAAAAGTATAAAAGGAATTTATGATGATAAAACAAAATTAAGAAAATGGATATTACCAGTATTTAGTGAAAATAATATGGCTAAAGTTTATGAAAATTCAAAATTTAAGAGCAAATTTGATTTGAATAAGAGTCTTGAACTTTTGAATGAAGAAGAAAATAGAAATATTGAAAAGTCAAAAACTGTTAAACTTTTAGAGAAGTTACGCAAGGATCGTTCTGTTCGTTTTACTGTGTGAAGCTAACAAAAAAAAATTTTGTAAATGGTATTAACAGTTAAGAAGGTGATAAATATGATACATTGGTTTAACATATTAATGATACAATTGATTAGAAAGTTTATTTAATATTAGATTACATCGTGTAAAAAGAGGAACTATATAGAAAAGAATTGGGTATAAATAAAAAATATAAATATAACATTTTTGACAAATTAAGTATCAAAAAGAACGTAAAATTAGAGAACCATCCAATGATGCTGTAACTAATTGATTTGTTGTTTCAGAATAATCTAAATCAAAGATTGTACCTGAATGACCTTCAAATCTATTTAATAATTTTCTAGATGCAAAATCCCAAATATATAAACAGTTATCATTGGATCCTGATGCAATTGAATATAAATCTTTTTCATCAGTTGGAATAAAAATTGATCTAATTAACCAATCACTTTCTGATGATTTTGCACCATCAAATATATATGGTTTTGATCTCTTTTTTTGAGTTGATTTTATACTTGGTAAAAACCTTGAATCAAAGTATTTTATTGTACCATCTATTGATTTACTTAATAAATAATTTGAATCAGGAGATAATGCTAAAGAGGTAACATTGCTTGATTGGCATGATTCTATCCAGTAAGGATTATCTAATTTTCTTACATCAAAACAATTTATAGTAGGATCAATTCCTGAAAAATATATTAAATATTCAGATGGATCAATACAACATGTTAATAAAGGAAATTTCCCATTTGGTGAATTTACAAATGCAATTGGACCTTTAGATCTCATATCCCATAACCTTGCAATTCCATCATCACAACATGTTAAAACAGTTGATCTTTTTGAAATATCAATTTCATTAACAGAACTTGAATGTTTAAGAGTTGAAGTAATTTTTCCAGTTGTAAAATCAGTGACATGGGTATTCCCATCCCCTGATGATGATATAACTATACCTTGATCAAGTTTTGACCATCGTAAAGAAGTTATAGAATTATTATGAATAGGTAAAGTATATGGACCATTGTTTTGTAAATTATCTATATTTTCTGGAGCTACATCCCATAATGAAATTCTAGGTCCATTTCCAGCAGCTATAAACGATCCATCTGGATTGAAAGCAACCGCCATGATTGGATCATTAGATTCATGTGTTAGTTTCCACATGGTTGGTGTGTTTGTATTGTACTAAAGTCTAGTAATAAAATAATTAGAATTGAAAAATCTGAAATATCTAAAAAATATCTAAAAATCGACGCGTCTGCTTCACAGACGCGTCGATCCACACAATCAGATATATCACCCGCGTTGATAAATTGACAGTGTGTACTCCCAATTTGATTGGTCGCTGATTATTTGAACATTCATCTCCCTTTTCCCTTTCAAAAAATAGAGAGGGAAACGACACACGAAATTTATGGCTCTTTTTTTTTGCCTCCTGATGAACAATACAAGTAATAACTATACAATTTATACAAAATATGTTTGCTAGAAGAGCTTTATCCGCAGTCCCAAGAAGAGTTTTAGTTGTCAGACAATACTCTGCAGGTGCCACTGGTTCCCCAAGATCAGATGGTTCTTCTGACTCTTTCACCGTATGTTCAAAATTAAATTACCCTTAATTTAAATAATTATTAAACAATTAAATATTCAATTGATTCAATTCACTTTTCCTTTCAATGCTTTCAATTGTTCATTTTTTCAATTTAACTAAAACTAAAAGATTTAATTATATGTTATGAACTTTCCTTCTTATTGTTTTACCACGTGATGCCAAATTATTACTCGACTCTCGATCAAATTACAACTTAGTTAAATTAAATTAAATTAAATTAAATTAAATTGAATTGAATCAAATTATTTATAAAGTATATCATTTACTAACATATGAAATTTATTTTAATTTTTAAACAGAAAAGAGAAAAAGCTCAAGAAGATTTATTCGTCAAGAAACATCAAGCTGAACAAATTGCTGCTTTAAGAGAACAATTAGCTAAACAAAAGCAACAACTTGATAAATTATCAGAATCTGTCAACAAAGATTTAGAATAAATTCAAAAATTAGTAAATCTTATTAATTACTTTTCAAGTTTTTATTATTTAAATCCTTTTTTTATCTTTTATTATTTTTGAGGTTCATTTATAAGACTTACCATATATAACGATTCTAGTATTTTATTTTTCATTTAACGATCAATTATATTATTTATTTTTAACGCTAATCAAACGATATATATTATATATTAAAAGTCAAAAAAAGATTAATGTAAAAAGATTTATTGTTCTCTTTCTCTCATTTTAACTTAATGTAATTTTGGTCTTTTAACATTATCTAACATTTCAGTTTCTTCATCAATAACTGGACCTTCAGTTGATTTAACTCTTGGTGTTGAAACATCTGCATGAAAATCTTTAATAATTGAATCAACATCATCAATATTTAATGGTCTAATATCACCTAATTTTTTAATTTTTGTTGTAACTTCCTTAATTTGATCATCAGTTAAATGTAAATTTAATTGTTCAACTCTTGATTTAATTGCATTCCAACCTGTAAGTCTATTAGCAAAATGAATATATCTTGTTAAACCAAAATCTGATGGATTTAAAATTTCATATGTTGATGGATTTGCTAAAATTGCTTTTGCATGAATACCAGCTTTATGAGTAAAAGCACAAAATCCTGTAATTGGATTATTAAATGGTATATTAACTTGAACAGCATCTGCAACTAAATTTTCAAGATCTCTCAATTTATGTAATTTATATTTTGATAAAACATAATCTCTATCAGCTGCAATCATCCTTGCCATTAATCCACCTAATGGTGTAATACCATTTCTTTCACCAATACCTAAAACTGAAACATCAATTAATTTTGCTCCTGCTTCTAATGCTGTATATGCATTTGCAATTGCACATCCTGTATCATTATGAAAATGACATTCAATATCACATGAAACAACAGATTTTAATGTTTTAACTAATTCATAAACTTGTCTTGGATTTGCACAACCAACTGTATCAGCAATTCCAACTCTATCAACACCAATTTTATCAACAGTTTTATAAATATTTAATAAATCAACAATATCAGATCTAAATGAATCTTCTGATGAAAATCTAATTTCAATTCCTTTTGATTTAACAAATTCAATAACTTCAATTGCACTCTTTGTAATATATGACATATCTTTCCCATGAGAAAATTGTCTTAAAAATTGTGATGTACCAATAACAACATCAACACCATCAACACCTGTTTCAACAGCAACTTTTGCATCATCCATATGACATCTAATATGAGTTAAAATTTTTGCTTTTAATCCTAATTTACAAATTGCTTCACAATCACTTCTTGATTGTTCAGATGCAACAGGTGAAGTTAATTCAATATAATCAACACCAAAATCATCAAGTGCCTTTGCAATTTCAATTTTCTTTTCAGTTGTAAAAAATGCATTAGCAAATTGTTCACCTTCTCTTAATGTTGATTCAATAACTTTAAAAGATCTAACATTTGAAAGGTAATCACTTGGATTTGGTCCATATGGATTAACTTGAATCTTTTTTTGATCTTCTTCAGAAACTTTTTGATATCCTTCTATTTAATAAATTATTCAATGTTAGTATATATATACTTTTGTTTCTTTTTTATTTAAATGGTTTTCTGTTTTTAAGTTTTCATCAAATCAGCGATGACTAATTATTCACACCGATGGATAAAATTATAATTCAAGCATTGCTTTCTCTTCTTTCTTTGTATTAATTATTCCTTTAACATGATTAATAATCAAAAAAGTAATTAAAAGTTAATTTTATATTATCATTTATAAAATCAAAACATACCAGGTGCAGCCATTTTAAAATTGTTTGCTTCTCGTTGTTCAATCCTTTAATACTTTTTCAGATAAAGAAAGAAGGAAAAAAAAAAGTCACTAAAATTTTTGAATTTCTTCTTTTTTCTCGTTTTGAAATTAATTTTTTGTTTCCAAAAAAAAAAATATAAAAAATTATGCCGGTGTACGGTCTTTTTTTTAATTTGTTTATTGATAATTTAAATAGAAAAATGCTCATTAAATGGCGAATTTATCAATAAAACTTACAAGATTATTAAGTTTTATTGATAAAAACTATCAGTAGTAAGCTCTAATTGATAATTAGCTCAATATAATGAGTTTTAAATTTTTAACCTTTTCTTATAATTTTCAAATAATTTAACAAATTCATTAGCATTCTTTCCTCATTTCAAATATTTTTAAAATTTAATGTTTACTTCAAGATTTGCCAACCTTTTACGTTGATTACACTAAAGTATCTCTACCCATACATTTGAATTAAATAAAAAGATATGAGACAGATTTAAATACATAGTTTAGTAATTTAATAAAACAAGAGTTATGGTTGTGTTGGTGTACGGGTAATTGCTCATTGAAAATGATTTAATTAGAAATTTACGACTTTCTGCTTAAAAGACAGACTTTAAATGTCAAATCATAATTTCTTTTCATTATATATAACATTAAACAGAATCTTATTGAATTGTTTACAATTTGAAATTTCAAGAAATGAAATTAATCATGTTTCATTACTATACCATTATCTACTCATGAAATAAAAAAAAAAAACGGAAGATACACCACAAACATACAAAACACTTGATTTGGTAAGTTTATATTATATCATTTTATATATAACGTTTATTAACTTTCAAATTAAGATAAATAATCATAACCATTACCTTCATTATCTCTAGCTAAATATTTTTCATCAATTAATACTTCAATTGCTTTCTTAATTTCACTAACAGTTGGTTTAAATCTATCAATAATTTGAAAGACTTCTGCATTTAGATTTTCATGTTTCATTGATTTTCTAGCTTTCATTATTCTAACAATTCCAGCTTTTAATAATTCATGTTTACGTTTAATAATTTCTTCATTTGTTTCCTTTTCTTCACTTTTACTATCAATTGGTCTAACAGTACGTGAAAAGTCAACTTTAATTCTCTTTGATGTATATTCTTTAACAATTGAAAAATTTGTTGTTGATTTTAATAAATTTTTTTCACCTGGTGGTAATTGAATAATTAATTTATTTTTTATAAATGGAATCATATTTGCTTTAAATGTTTCAATCGGAATTGCTGTCTTTTCTAAAATTTGACTAAGTGAAAAGGAATCACCATCTTGAAATGGTGATAAAATTGCAAATTGAAACATTGTTAAAGTAAATTGAAATGGTGGTTTACCAGGTTTTGATAAATTTGCTTTAATTTCAACTTTTGATCTATTCCAAAGCCAATTTAATTGTCTACCATTATGCTTATTTTGATAAATTTCTGTAAAAAATTCTTGTGTAGGAATTAATGATTTTGGTAAAATAAATGATTCATCAGAAGTTTTAAAAACTTCATTCCATGATCCATTATCTAAAATTTTTGGTTCTAAATCTGAAATATAATTTTCATTATTATTTTCATTATTTATTTGTTCTTTATAATATAATCCAAGTTCTTTTGAAGTCCTAATATCATTAAACATATTTGTAATTTTATTTGTATATTCAACTGAATTTGCAGTTTTTAAACGTTGAATAACCATTTCTTCTTTTTCTTCATCATCAGGTGTCATATTATCTGACATTAATCTACGTGATAAACATCTTCTATACCAAATTTCAAATGATTCTTTATCTTCAATAAAAGCAAATATTGTCATTAAATCATCAATACTTAAATCATTTTCATTTAAAGAATTTTTTGATAATAATTCATCAGAATATTTTGCTAATAATTGAGGAGTTTTTGATCTTGATCTTAAAGTTGGTGTTGCAATTGAATTATTATTAATAAATGTTTGACAAGCAGAATCTAAAGCTTTTATAAATGATTGATTTTTATCAAATGAAAATACAATAACTTCATGATATTTATTATAAATTTTAATTAATGTTTTAATATATTGTTTTGGATCAATTAAATCTTGTTGCTTTTTCTTTTTCTTTTCCTTTTCCTTTTCATCATTTATTTCATCATTTAAATTTAATAAAGAAATTTTTTCTAAATTATTTTTTAATTCTAAAATTGTTTCTAAACCTTGCTTTTCAATATATTTTTGAAGCTTTTCTAATAATGGTGGTATTGTCATTGGAACTCTTTTTAAAAGGTTATATAATTTTTTTACATCATCATAACGTTCTTGATCAAGTAAATTTTCAACTTCATTTCTAATTGAATCTTGATGATTTTGAATTAAAACAACATTTAAAACTTCATTTAATGGCCTTCTTGTATGATCATTTAAAGTTTCTAATCGTTTTAATTCTTCATCAATTCGTTGTGAAGCTTTTATAACATAATTAACAACACCATTTTCATTTAAATATAATCTTGATTCTTCAGTATAAAAATTATGAGTTTCAGTTAAAAATGATTTTTCAAAATCATTTATATAAACTGATAAATTAGTCTTTTTTAAATCATTTATATCAAATCCTAATGAAACAAATGATTGAATCGCAATATGAATATTTGGTATAAGATGTGAAGATCCGTTCCTTTGTAATTTAATTTGATCCATTAATTCATACATTAAAGTTGATAAATAAGGATGAAATTTATAATCTCTCCAAGATAATAAACATAAAGAAAATATATCATAAATTTCTCTTTGACCACCAGCCCTTTCTTTATTAACCCAATATCTATTAAGATAATCTAAAATATCATTTAATCTTTTTGCACCAACTTGAAATCTTTGCCATGATCTAATATAAAATTGTAAAAATGATTCATTTGAATTTTGATTTAAATTATCAAGATAAAATTTTAAAAATTGTTTAACCTTTTCATATAATTCTCCACCAACTAATCTAACAACACCAGAATTTGAATTACCTGATGTTGATGATGTTGACGTTGTTAATGGTGGTCTTCTCGTTGATGAAGTTGTACAATAATTATAAACAGCTGTATATGTTTCTGAATACATTTGACCTGTAAGTGAAGAATTATTTGTATCACCAAGAACAATATTTAATGATGGTTCAATTTCATTCCATGTTTTATCTAAGAACTCTAAAGACATTATTATTTCCTAAGTCTTATATTTATAAATACAATTTAATATTCTTTCATTATTCAAGTTTTGAAAGGCAAAATTTAAAGAAAGAGAGAGATTTGAGAGTCAACACACAAACGCGAAGAAGTTTGCTCATTCATTTTTTTTAAAGGTGTTTCAATACTATACAACTTAACTTAACTTAACTTTACTTTATTATATATTAACTATCACGTTCTCGACGATCAACAACATGAACAATACGAAACATTGAAATACTAAATGTTATACACCAAACTAATGTACCTAATAATAAAAATGCACTTAAAGTCTTTTGTTTTGAACACATTGAATTATCAGTTAAAATTTCTGTTGGTGAATTACCACTTTTACAAACCCAACGAGTATCATACAGAGATTGGAAACTTAATGATAAATTTGCAGATGAAAATATAATGAAAAGTAAATCTAATAAAACTAATATAATTTTTGTTGTTGGATTTCTTAATCCTAATGGTTGTGAAGTAAATTCATCATAACTAATATAAAATAAGTAAGCAATTGAAATTGATTGAACAATAATTGCCATTAATGGAGCTGGTTGAGTATTAATATTTGGATTACCATCAAAAACAAGTAATTTTATAGCTAATCCTAAAGTAATTGATGCAATTGTTAAAGAAATTAATCTAAAAAATAATGGTATATAAGCATTTATCATGAATGAATCAATTAATTTTGGTTTCCAATTTTGTTTATTCTTTTTTAACCATTCACTTGCTTTCTTTTTAATATCTTGATCTCTTTTCCAAGTTTTTAAAGAATGAATCTTTTCATTCTTTTGATTTTCTAAATCAAAACTTTCATCATCGATAAAATTATTTGAAAATAATTTTTTTAATCTTTTATCACCATTCCATTTTTCATTTAAATTATATTCATTAAATATATTAAAATTATCTTCAATATTATTACTTATAGTAGTATTAGAATCAAAATTTGAAATTGAACTATCATTTGATGAAATTGAATTTAAGTTATTATTATTATTATAATTAACAGTAAAATTTGTTATTGGTTGTTTAATAGAATTTAAAAGATTTCCCCATTTATTTATATATGATTGATCATTAAAAGAATGAGTAAAAGGATCATAAAATGATCCTTGATTCATAATTAAATCATTTTCATTAAAAATTTGATTATTATTATTATTTGAATTTAATGAATTTAAATTTAATAAATTTTTATTTAATTTTAAATCATTTAAAGAATTTGTTTTTGCTAACCTTTTTAAAACGAATATTGGAATTGGCCTTAAATTTTTTCTATATGGTTGTAAATGATTTTGATTTTGATTTTGATTTTGATTTTGATTTTGATTTTGATTTTGATTTTGATTTTGATTTAAAATATTTTCATTAAATTGATTATAAAAAGATAAAGAAAATAAATTTAATTCATTATCTTTAATTTTATTATTATTATTATTATTATTATTCATTTTATTATTTGTTTTATTAGATTTTAAATCTTTTTGTTGTGAAGAAGAAGAAAATGATTTATTATCTTTTAAAGAACTTGAATTTGATAAAAATGGTGATGTTGGTGGAGTCATACCATCATGAATAATTGATAAATCATTTGAAGAATCTAATTGAGATGAATTCATTATAAGAAATAGCTAATAGTAGTAGTAGTAGTAAAATAGATAGCTAATTTTGTTATGATTATGATTATAATTATAATTATAATTATAATTTAATTGAGAAGCAAATATTTATAATAGATAATTAATGCAAATAGATATAATCAATACTTTCTTCCTAAACCCATTACTTTTAAATGATTGTGATTTGTAAAGTAATTTATGTTTATGTAATGTAAATACATTTATATGTGAGAAAGATAGAGAGAAAAAGGGAGGAGAAAAAAAAGGAGAAATCTCACTTTTAACACGTTAACAAAATAATTAATGTTTTTTTTTTCAGTCTTAAGGATGGGTAAAGAAGGCAAAATATATCATTTAAATTCAACACATTGTGATACATTGTAATAGAATAGAATAAAATAAAATACTTATAATTCAATGATATTTAAAAGATTATTTAATTCATCATCAAAACAATTTCAATTTCAATTACGTTCTTTAAATATTGAATTATTAAAAGATGAATTAATAAATCAAAGAATTTATTTTTATGCAATACCAATTTCAACAAATAAAATATTTATTCATTGTAAATTTAATTCAAAGATTTATAATGAAAATAAGGAACCATTAGAAATTAAAATTGTTAATAAATTTAAATTAATTTGGGAAAAATTTAATAAATCAGAAAATTTAATTAATAAAAGGATAATTAAATTTTTAAATAAAATTTTAATTAAAATTCCATATATGGAAACATGTTTATTATCAATTCCAAGTGAAAAGCATTTAACAAGGTTACATAAATTTGATAAAAATTTAATTTTAAATAAAAATATTAATAAATTAATGATTGAAAATAAAGAATTAAAAGAAATTCAATTTTTTTATCCAAAATTTTTAACAAATGAAACTAAAATAATTAATAATTTAAAACCTGATATATTTTTACAATATGAAATTCATAAAAAAGGAATTTTAAAAGATTTATTATTATTACCATTAACAATTCCTGTTGCACTTATACCATTAATTCCAAATGTTCCAGGATTTTATTTATTATATAGAGTTTATTGTCATTTAAAAGTAATTTCAGGAATTAAACATTTTATATCACTTTGGAAGGATGAACATTTTGAATTGATTAATATTAATGGATTAAAAGATATTTATTTAAAAACAAAGGATGAGCAAGTTTTAAAAAATTTAAATGATTATTTGATTAAAATTGAAAATGAAAATGAAATTGAAAATGATACTAATAATAATCAAATAATAGAAGAAGAAAAAATTATTTTAGGTGATGATGTTATTGATTTAATTTGTGATGTATTTCAAGATCCTGATGTTGGAAATGAATTAAGAATTGCATTAATTCAATTAAAGAAAATTGAAAGAGAAGAAATAAATAAAAATGAAAATAAATAAAAATAAATAAAAATATATAAAAATAAAAATTATATACACTTTTGTTTACGTCATAATTAATTAAATTAAATTCACAAATTGAAAAACCCTTTTTTCTTTTTTTTTTAGATTACATAAGCCGTGGCACGTGCGTGCAGTGCGGGTTTGCGCGAGGGTTTTTAAAAAAGGAAAGACGCAATTAATTGAGTAGTAAATTGAGAAAATCAGTAAATAACAAAAAAGTTGGACGTTTCGGGCGGGTTACACTTTAAAGTAAAGTGAAATTGGCGCGAGTATAAAAGCTAGAGCGATCGCTAAATTTTGACACACTTCCACATTCAATTTTAAGAGGTTAACTGCACAGCAACATGAGAGCTAAGTGGAGAAAGAAGAGAGTCAGAAGACTTAAGAGAAAGAGACGGAAGGTTAGAGCCAGATCCAAATAAGGGCTTTGAACACCGTTGTTATTTAATTGACAAACATTTAAATATTTTATGAAAGGTTTTTTCCCCCATTTTTTATTAATAACTGATTTACTGTTTTTGAAATTTTTAAAGAAAAAAAAGGAGTTTACTTAATTGATTGGTTTTGTTTTGGTTGTTTTGTTTTGTTTTGCGTAATTATTTAATTATTATATAATGAAATAATATATATAGACTTTCCATATTTTATATATTCTCCCAGACTTTGAATCTTTTTCAAACTGGTTGTTAATGAAGAAAGCTGAAAGCTTTGAAATATTTTTTAAAATTTTCCTTAGTATGTCATCGTGTCGTCGTCGTCGTCGTAACCAAATTGATTCAACGAAAAGTCATTCAAAAATTAAAATAACTTAACACAGCTCATGCAAAATTTATTATTATTAGAAATTTGTTGATTTGTAAATTGATAATTGTAATAATATTCACTACTATTATAACTATAAACAGTAAAATTTGATATTGCACTCGTACTTGTACTTGTACTACTCTTTGGTATATTAATATTAAAATTTCCAATTAATTTTGGGCTTGACAATTGATATGCATGTCTACCATTAAAAACACGTTGAATACCATCATTCATATTTTTAAATTTAACAAATGATTAAATTATTACAAACACAAACACAAACACAAACACAAACACAAACACAAAAACCACTACGTATAATAATTGTTACTTTAATATTACTTAATCTTAACCTTTTACTTTAATTTACTTTAATTTACTTTAATTTACTATTTATTATATATACTAATCTCAAAAAAAAACGAGGACATTCTTTTTTTTCTTTATTTTGACTTCTCACACAAAATATCTTTCGTCTCTCTTCAATTATTTAATTTTAATACAAATTTAACATCACGAGAATTACTCTCTCTGTGAAATTAAAATTTAAATTGCAAACACCCTAATAACTTAACTTAAAACTCCAACACAACACAACACAACACAATACAATACAACGTAAATACATTACATTTTAATACAGAATATGAACACAGATAATGACGTTCAAATGGTAGATGCTACCCCTTTATCAACATATGCTTCATTAGATGCTTGGATAGAACAATTATCCCAATGTAAACCTTTATCAGAATCTGAAGTTAAAGAACTTTGTACAATGGCAATTGATACACTTAAGAATGAACAAAATGTTCAACCAGTTGATGTACCAGTTACAATTTGTGGTGATATTCATGGACAATTTCATGATTTAATGGAATTATTTAAAATTGGTGGACCTTGTCCTGATAAAAATTATCTTTTTATGGGTGATTATGTTGATCGTGGTTATTATTCTGTTGAAACTGTTAGTTATTTAGTTTCAATGAAAGTTAGATATCCAAAAAGAATTACTATTTTAAGAGGTAATCATGAATCAAGACAAATTACTCAAGTTTATGGATTTTATGATGAATGCTTTAGAAAATATGGTTCTTCAAATGTTTGGAAATTATTTACTGATTTATTTGATTATTTTCCAATTACTGCTTTAGTTGATAATTCAATCTTTTGTCTTCATGGTGGTTTATCTCCAATGATTGAAACTATTGATCAAGTTCGTGAACTTAATAGATTTCAAGAAGTTCCTCATGAAGGTCCAATGTGTGATTTACTTTGGTCTGATCCTGATGATCGTGGAGGTTGGGGAATTTCTCCAAGGGGTGCAGGTTTCACCTTTGGTCAAGATATTAGTGAACAATTTAATCATACAAATTCTTTATCTTTAACTGCAAGGGCTCATCAATTAGTAATGGAAGGTTATGCTTGGTCACATCAAGATTTAGTTGTTACTATCTTTTCAGCTCCAAATTATTGTTATAGATGTGGTAATCAAGCTGCTATAATGGAAGTTGATGAAAATCATAATAGAGACTTTTTACAATATGATCCTTCAATTAGACCTGGTGAACCAACAGTTAGTAGAAAAACTCCTGATTACTTTTTATGATTTCGATATCATTTATCATCCATGGTTTCTTTTGTTCTTTTCCATCTTTCATTTTTAATTCCCATATATGTGTCTAATTTATATATACAGCACTAAGAAATGACACGTATTATCATAACACTATATCTTTCACCCTCTCAATATTTCTTCCATTTTCATTGACTGTATATCCCACTGCATTGTCTTATATATGATTGCATTCAATTGCCTATTATTATTCTACCTAGTTCCTTATACAGATAAAACTCAATAATTTAAACTGAAAAAAAAAAAAGTTCAAAGGTTATATACTGTTTAGTTTTTGTTTTTTTTGTTATATGATTGTTGTTTTTTAATCTTTATTTTTAGGAATTATATTTCTTCTTCTTTTAGTTTTACTTTTACTCTTTTTATGTTACTTCCATTTTTTAATTTAATTTATGTTCATCTTAATTGATTATATATTGTTTCAATGGTTAAACTTTTATTAAATTTATTTTATTAGTGTTGTTAACAACACACACACACACACACACACACACACACACACACTCTCACGCTACTTAGAAAATTCTTTATTCATTCAATACAAACAAACAAAATATATTTAATTAAAGTTTCTTAATTCAAGACGTTAACATTTTCAATCCTTGTATCTTTTAATCACATCAGTTAAAAATTTAAAATTTATTTATTTATAACATCATCCTTTATTTTTTAAATTATTATTTAGTTATTTGAAATGACCAAGGAACAATTAAATGACAAACTTTATCATCATCAATAAATTTAGAAACAGCATTATAACTACCACGAGCTAAAAATCCACTTGGTGCTTCAACTTCTTCAAAATATTTTTCATAAAATGATTTATCCTTTGTTGATGGTGCAAAACTACCCATTGGTTCTTCAATTTTATCAACTGTAATACCAGCTTTTTTAACACCTTGTAAATATTTTAATCCTGTTATAATTTCATATTGAATTTTAAATTTAATAATTAATTGATAATTACTCTTTTCTTTAATCTTAAAATGAATATTCTTCTTTTTTAATGATTCATAATCAATTTCATTTTCTAATTCAACAATAACTGGTGGTTCTCCTTTAATATTTAATGTCATTGATAAAATAACTACTTTCCTATTATCATCTTTAATAATTGGTAATGGATCACCAGTATTTAATCCTAATGATTTCTTCCATTTATTTAATGATTCATCATTTGCATCTAATGAAGTATATTCTGCAACACTTCTTTTAACTGAAACTTTAAAACCTGGAATATCTTCTGGTTGTAAATCTTTGAATCCATCATCTGTCATTATGATATTTTATATTATCTTTACAAAAAATGGGGGTTATTATTTAAAATTCCCTCTCCATTCCCAGTCAAAGTGAACCATATTTTTGAAAAATTGTTTAAAATTCGGTCTTTTGCGATTTTTCGTTTATTTTTCTACACAGAAAAGAAAACAGAATTTTATGATAGATAAACAAATATTTGATGAATTAAAACTTATATAAGAAAGTACACATAATATAGAATATAATACAAGCCAAGAGATTAATTGAAAATTCAAAATAAAATCATTATGTCACAATCACTCCCAAGGCCAACATTATTATTAAATTTATCAGATGAAGAAATTACAAAAAATTTAAATAATTTATTTGAAGAATGTCCTTCATTAACAAATTATTTAATTCCAAAATTAAAACAACAATTTAGTGATAATAATGAAAATTTAACATCATATTCAATTTTAATTCAATCTTGTAAAAATTACTTATTAAATTTAATTAAACCATATAATACAATTTTATCACCTAATGAAATTAAAAAAAATGATTTAAAATTAATTTGTGATATAGTTTCTGCTCATCCAAGGTTAGGTGTTCCAAAATCAATTTCAAATGATGAGTTAAGTATTCATTCAAAATCTGAACAATTAAGTTTACAAAATGATGATCCTTCATTAGAATCAAATTTATTAAATTTAAACTCTTTATATGAATCTACTTTCCCTGGTTTAATATTCGTCGTTTTTGTTAATGGTAGATCTAGAAAAGTCATAATGGATAAAATGATTGAAAGAATTAATAGAAATAATTGGATATTAGAAGTTCAAGAAGCTTTTATTGCTATGTGTGATATAGCATATGATAGAGCAAAAAAATTAGGTGCTAAGTTATAAATCTAATTTTGTTCTTCTTCTTATAATGAATTATAAGAAGTATTTTACTTTCACTTATTATATCGTATCATTGTATCTTATATCTTATTTCATCAGTCCTATAGATTCGAATTAGTTTAATTTTCTTTCCCACTTTTGAAATCTTACAAAATCTAAGTAACAGATTCATAAATATAATTTTTTAGAATTATCATCCCACATATATACATATACATAGATATATATACTTGATAAAACTTTATTTGCTTTTGATTCATATATCGTTAATAGGTACACCGTAGTTCCATTCCTTTTATTTGATTTTATCTTATTTTCATTCCATTTTGCAATTTAATGATCACATTCAGCTTCATTTTTATCCTCAATTTTATTTTCACTCTTAACTGTAACAATAGTATTCTTTTCATTATTTATTGAATTCAAATTGGTATCATTTGTTATATTAGCACTTCCCACAAGTTCATTTTGATTATTTCCATTCGATCTACCTTGTTTATATCCATTTGATATCCATTGATTATGACTATTATTATTGCTACCACCACGTGAATATCCACCACGGCCTCTAAAATGCTTTCTATTATTTCTATATGTTGTCATACCATAAGCATTTCCTATTGGTGGTTGCGTTGGTTGATACATCATAGGCATATAGGGCGATGATGGTGCCATCATCCTTGGAATTCCATTAGGTCCTGATATTGATGGTGATGAAGGATAATAATAATACATTTGTTGATTATTTAAATAATCTTTTTTATTATTTTCATCACTTTCTCCATTTGTTGATAATTGTTGTCCCATCGGTGAAACCATTGGAATATAATAAATTGGCCCAGATCCTCCTCCATTTCCAGAAATTCCATTATTCATACCAATATTCATATTAGAATTTACTAACCTTGCCTGCTGTTCTTGAGGTGATCCAACTGGTGAATTTCCAGATGGGATCATATATCCATATGGAGTAGAAGTTGGTTGTAAAGATGATAAAGATCCATTACCATTTGAAAGGCCTGGATACATTTGATTTGGTGAATAATAACCATATTGAGCTGGTATTTTTTGATTTTGATTTTGATTTTGATTTTGATTTCGATATCCATGATTTTTATTGAATCGTCCCCTATTATTACGAGGCTTGTCATAATATTGTTGATGTGAAAAATATTCATTTTCTTGTCGTTCTTGTTGATTATATTTAGGTCCGGTTTCATTTTCATTAATTAATTCATTAGAAATTTCATTTTGATTTCCATTACCATTTTTTATTTTAGCTTTAGCCTTTTCTTCATCATTACCATCATCTTCATCATCATCATCTTCTTCATTTTCATTTTCAATCTTTTGTTTAATCATTTGATACCTTTCTTCTTTACTTATAGAATCATTTGTTGTACCTGTAATATCCACTGAGCTTGAACTATCAGTATCAGCAGAACTTGAAGGAATTGATGATAAATTATTATTATTTATTGGATGTGAATTTTCTAAATAATTAACATCTGTTCGTTTCATGATCTTAACATTTGATGGTTTTATAATTTGTTGATCATTAATATTTATTTTATTAAAATCATAAGATAATTTATTATTAATTTCTTCATCATCGGTGATGTCGGATTTCAAATGTGAAATTTTATTAATATTTTCAATTTCATTAACATATAATTCAAATAAATCACAAAGTTTTATACGATTTAATTTTTCATTTGGATCAAATTTTAAATCTTCAAATTTTAATGGTTTTATATTACCATCATCATCAAAACTAGCAGACCTTTTTGTTTGTTCATCAGCATTTACTAAACTCGTATTTTTTTTAAATAATACCATTGAATAACCATCATTTGATAAAATATGACCAAGTTGATAATATTCTGCTAATTTATGAGTTAATAATCTATAATAAGAATTTAATGGAGTTAATTTCCAAGAATCAACATTTGGACGCGTTACAAAATCTACAACTTCATTTTCAAGGTTTAAAACAAAATCTCTATCACCATGACTTGAAGAATTTGTAACATTAATCATTTGATTCCTATTCAATTCAAATAATGATTTAACTAAAACATTTGGAACTTGATGATACCGAGATAATTCATTAACAATTTCGTTTGCTGTCCAATTTAAATCAATTTTTAATGGTTTTTGAATATTACCTTCCTCCATTTTTCCTTTCCCTTTTCCTTTTTCTTTTTCTTTTCCTTTTCCTTTATAATTCAATAAACTAATAACAATTCAACTGTAAATCAATTGATTGTGTGTGTTAATATAAAATAAAGAAATTGTTTAGCCTCCTTTTTCTTTTCTCTCTTTATTTATGTGAATGAAAACCGTGTTTTTAAACTTTTAAAAAAGCTGAGAGAAAAATAAAAAATTAAAATTAAAAATTAAAATTAAAAAAAAAAATCAGCTCAAAAATTTTCGCGTTTTTCTTTTATTTTTGACACAAAAATTTCTGTCGCGTTAAAAAAGCCCACATTTAATTATTGATTACGTACTACAATACACACAACGTAAAATAGAATTAATATATATAAAGTTAACTTCATTTCATTTCAATATCACCATCACCATCAATAATATTAGAATTAATACGATTTTCATTCTTCTTCATTTTAATCCATTCTTCAATTTCAATTTTTAATTCAATATCTTCTTTAATATCATCTAATTTCAATGGCATTCTATTAAATGGATCAGTTGGATCATTCATAAGATGAGCTTTTAAAACACTTTTATCCATTGAAACTTTTGATGCAGGTAAAATTACTGGATCTTTCATTAATGTAAACATTAATGGATCTAAAAATTTATCAGGAATTTCACCTAATTCTAATTCTTCTTTAGCATCGTTACTTGCTGTTAATTCTGCTTTTTTAGTAAAATTTAATAATTTAATTTCCCATTGATCATTAGGAATTTTATAATTCTTTTTCAAAATTTGAATTGCTTTCCTTAAATTTTCTGGATTAAATGATCTTAAATCTTTTGCAACTGATTCAATAAATTCTTTTTCATTTGATAAATTTATAAAAATTGAACATAATTCAAATAATAATTCTGTTGGATCAAATTTATAAATTTCTGGATTTTTAACTTTTAATTCTTTACATTTTGGTCCAACTAATTCTTGTAAATTATAATTTAACATTCCTGATAATCTATCAACAATTTCTGCAATTATAAATGATCTTGGAGTTTCCTTTGTAAATAAATTAAATAAATGAGTTGTTTTATTACTTAATTGAACAAATGATTTTGCATTTCTTTCACTTTCTTGTAATTTCTTTTCTAAATCTGAATCACTTTCTTCATTTGTTTTTATACCTTTCTTTCTATTATTAATTTCCTTTTGACAATCATGAATTGTATGTAAATGATTTAATGATTCATCTAATAAATAAGTTGTATCATTTAACATCCTTGCAATTAATCTAATAAAAAATGTTTGTAAATTTTTTGAAATTCTTTTTAAATCAATTTTAAATTCATCAAATTTCCATAATCT
Organism: Martiniozyma abietophila; assembly: GCA_030564585.1. NCBI lineage: Eukaryota > Fungi > Ascomycota > Pichiomycetes > Pichiales > Pichiaceae > Martiniozyma > Martiniozyma abietophila. The sequence goes on from JAJLVG010000001.1 coordinate 246,230, forward strand.
TTCAACAATATAAGAAATATGATACCTTGAATTAAATTTATCATAAAATTGTGATGATGCACCAGTCTTTTCAACCATTACATAAAAATCTAATAAAGATATTAATAAATTGTTTTTAATATTTTCATCTTCAATAAATATTTTTATCATATAACCATCTTGTTCATTGCCATTATTTGTTTGTAAAGGTAAAGAACCAAAAAATAAAACTTCTGTTAACCTTGCTTTCATATGTGGATTACTAATTAATTCTGGACATCTTAAAATTATAATAGCAAATTCAACAAATTTTATTAATTTTGATTCATTATTAATCATTGGATTATTTGTAATTTTTGAAATGAAATGACAATAATCAATACTTGCTTCAATAAACATTTCAGGATAATATTTAAATGGAATTGGTGCTAAATTTCTTAAATATTCAACATTATCAAGCTTTTCAATATCATCATCAAAATTATGTAAAGGAATTTTTAAACAATTAAAAAAACTTCCAAATTTTGGATGATATTCATGATTTGAATCAATTAATCTAACAAAATATTCAATTGATCCAATTATAACATCAAATACTTCTAATTGAATATCTCTACTATAAAAAAACATTTCAATTGATAATTTAATTGCTTTTAAATTTTGTAATTTCTTTTTAATTGGTTCAATTCTTTTTAACATCATTTGAGCAAATGGATTATTGACATTATTCATCTTTTGTTGAACCATTTCTTCCATTTGTTCAATTTGTTGATTTAATTGTTTAATCATTTTATTATTTCTATTTGCACTAATAATTGTACCACCAAGACCATAATGCATAAAAGTTAACATTAAATAAAAACATTCAGAAATAAAATTTAATTTAATTTCCGAATCATACATTTTATCAGAATAATATTCATTAAATTCCTGAATTGTTGAATTTAATTTTGTTTCTTCTTTTAAATCAATTAATCTATTTTTATAATTCAAATAATCAATAGAAATTTTATCAATTTTTGATAATGAACCATCTTTTAAAATTGGTAAAGAAAATTTGAATAAAATTAATGTTATATTTAACATTAAAGAATCTGTTGATAAATCAGAAGGATTTGCATGTTCACTTGATCTTAAATGATTTTTATTAACTAAATCTGTCATCCATGTTAAAACTGCTTGACGTGATTCAATACTTGATCTTATTAAAGAATTTACAATATCAAATAATTTATTGATTGTAATTGGATAAGATGTTTGAAGTGATTCATGAATACTATTAATTTGTTGCTTTGTTAATCCTTCAGTATAATTTAATATTGCAATATTTGGTAATAAAGGGGAAATTCTTAAAATTCTACCTAAAACTGTATTCATTTCCAATTCTGTTGCTTTTAAATTTGTTGGATGGAATAAAGAAATTTTATGAAAAGACTTTGCAATTGATTTATTTGAACACATTATTCCAATTAATTCAAGAAGATTATGAAATTGTGAATCTGTTGTAAAATCTAAAGAATTTAATTTTAATGTTAAATGATTTAAAACTGGTGATAAAAATTCAATTTCTGTTTGATTTTCACAAACAGATTTTAAAATTGAAATCCAAAAATTCATATAAAGATTTGAATTTTGAAGTAATTCTTCTATTAAATTAGAAATTATTGGTTCATCAATAAATGATTCATATTCATAAAATATAATTGAACCATAACCTGATGCTAATCTTGAAATTTCTGAATAAAGAAATCGTTTTTCTTTATAATATTCATCTTTATTATTAAGAGATCTAATATCTTTATTTGAATTTTCCCATGAATTAAAAAGAAAATTTAAAGGTGATTTAAAAAATGGTTCAACACCACCTTCAAAAAGTAATGCAATAAAAATTGAATCTAAATGATCAGAAGTTAATACTTCTGAACCATTTAAATCTTCTTTTAAACTTTCTAAATAAAATAAATTTTCATCATCAGCTGTTGATTCATTTAATGTTACTTTCAATATACGTTTAATTTCTAAAGTTGACCAAGAATCAATATCAAATTGTTTAATACTTTTATTTACAATCGGTTGAGCATTTAATAATTTATTTGAAGTGGTATCATCAATGATATTACTACTACTATTATTATCATTATTATTAATTTCAATGGAATGCTGATTAGTTTGATTTAAATATGTTTTGGATTCAATATTATTATTTAAAGCTTGATCTTCTTGAGTTTGATCTTGATTTTTAGCCTTTTTTTGTTGATTGTTTTGAGTAGCCATTTTAGCTAATCGTTTAGCTCTAATATCATCAGTAGAGCTCATATAATTAAACTCAATTTGAACCTCTCTTGCAACCTTTAATTTTTATCTTTTAATCAATTAGGAAAAGAAAATTCTCGCCACCAAAACCTTGCTGTATAATAAAGAAAGATTACAACACGAACAAAATAATTATAAAAAGCTGTCAAAACTGAAATTAAAATTAACTTTTAAACTAAACTTACGTAAGATGACTATTACTTATATATTAAGATGTTTAAAAGGCATGGAGTGGAAAGCGATACATGAAAGGAATTTAACCGTAAAGAAAGATTTATTAAATTAAACTATACACTGATGGAGGACAATTTTAAGCCTTGATAGCGTACTTTCTAGCTGGGAAAGCAATAGAAGCTTTCTTAGCTTTAGCAGTCTTCTTGGTTTGTTGTTCAGTAGTCAAAGCTCTTCTTAAAGCTCTGGTTTTCTTTTGTCTCAAATCCTTTGGAATATACTTCTTACCAGCATAGAAAGCTTTGACAGAAGATCTTTGTTGCAAGTTGATGATAGTAAGAACTCTAGCAATATTCTTTCTAACAATGTTGATAGCTGGAACAGATGGCTTAGAAAGCTTTTGAACCTTTAAGTCAGCTAATTCTTTCTTCAAGTCAACAAGTTGTTCTTGTAATTGTTCTTTAGACTTAGTCTTTAATTCGAATGCTTTTAAAGTAGCGACCTGTTAAATAAGTAAAAAATAAAAATAGGATGTTAGTTTATCATTCAGCTTTTTGAGTTATATGATCAATAATTTGGGATTAAATGAAAAATAAATTGTGTACGTTGTTTGTCATTTCATTTTGTGTTTAGTTTTTCTTTACTTTTTATTTTTTAATTTGATAACTTGTTTTAAAGATGATTATCCAATCAAATTGATGCTGTCTTTGAACTATTATTTATTCATATTCTTTCTAAAACAATTGCAATTATTGAATGTCCGTAAGTTATTACTATTATTGTATTATTATTATCAATTTTTCAATATGACATATTTCTACGATGGATTCATTTATGTACTGACTGAGAATAATTGAGCTGGACATGAATTGAACTGAACTGAATTTATAATAATGATAAAACCTCGATTTGAATATACATTGAAAGATTCGTTGTTTTATTGTAAAAATTTTAAAGGTCAAACAATAATTCGATAATTTTGCTTTAAATCAATAATTAACTCTTAACATTTCTTTCTTTTTTTTTTAGTTTCCTCTTTCTATTGAATATGTTCATGTTAATCCCAAAATAATCTGATTGAATATAGTATTTAAACATACCATTTTTGACTGTTGATTTAAATTAAAATAGGTAAAGTTTCAGTAAATTTAATTTTACAAATTTTCTTAATCGTTGAAAAAAAAAGCTTCAATAATTTTCGCTAATTTGACAAATTCCTAAGGCGGTGCGGCGTGACTGCTAAAAGTAATATGGTTTATAGTGTGGTGTGCGGGTGCCTATTCGATCTATTTTTCAATTTCTTTCCTAAACTTTGCTTTAACAGTATTTATCAATATTCGTTTGGTTGTTTAAATTTGTTTTTTCAATCTTAATATTGATTAGTAGTAAATGATCATAATTGATATATTCGTTCTTTAGTTAAAATGGATATTAAAATATATATAAATATGTCATTTCATTCTTTTGTCTTTTGTCTTTTGTCTTTTGTCACTTTCTTTTTTTTCTCCCTTTTCAGTAAGTAATTATTCTAATCTCTTCTTGATTTGATTTGGATAAAATAAAATAGATTAAAATGAAAATGAAGAAAATTAGTAATACAATAATAATGAACCCATTAAAATTGACATAAATAGAGATTTCTTGATTATTTCCAATCGTTTAGTTTTCTTTTGTTTTACTCCATTTCATTTCATATTATTAAAAAAATTGTAGTATATACTTATAGTATAACTTTTAAAACCCATTTTCGTTTAACAAATATTATTAATAAAGAATTAAAATTCAAGTCTGATATTATAATTTCGGTCATATTATAAACACCTTTAAAATAATTCTCAAATATATATTATTGATAAGCTTATCTTGTGATAGAATAAAAATTGTACTTTTATAATCTAACAAATGAATATAAAACAGAGAGAATATAAATTGTTATTTAATAATAATAATAATATAATAATCTTTAACAAAAAGATAAAAAAAAAAGGAATACAACAACAATATCTATATAATACATGTATATATATATAGGAGACATTGTAAAGAGATAGAAAGAAATTATAATAAAAATGAGTAGGAAGGATTAATTAATCTTTTTAATTAGATATGGTTTATTCATCTAAATGTTGAACAAATATAGCGGATAAGATACAACTTTTTCATTTAATTCTTAAAAAGAGGTTTTTTTTCAATCAAACTAAAATTAAGAACTGTTCTTTAAAGTATTTGATAACCATTCTAAACCTTCATATAAACCATCACCAGAAGTAGCACAAGTTGCTTGAATGTACCATGGTCTTGGTCTAATAGATTGAAGACCTAACTTTTCAGTAATTTCTGCAGCAGTCATTGCATTTGGTAAATCTTGTTTATTAGCAAAGACTAATAAAACAGCATCTCTCAATTCATCTTCATTCAACATTCTTTGTAATTCTTCTCTTGCTTCAGAGATTCTATCTCTATCATTGGAATCAACAACGAAAATAATACCTTGAGTATTTTGGAAATAATGTCTCCATAAAGGTCTAATCTTATCTTGTCCTCCAACATCCCAAACAGTAAAAGAAATATTCTTATATTCAACAGTTTCAACATTAAAACCAATAGTTGGAATAGTTGTAACAATTTCACCTAATTTTAATTTATAAAGAATAGTAGTTTTACCAGCGGCATCCAAACCAACCATTAAAATTCTCATTTCTTTGTGACCAAAAAGGCCTTGTAACAATTTGGAAATTGATAATCCCATCTATTAATATGAATAAATAATATTATGTTAGTAAATTGTAACAAACAATTAAAGTAAAAAAACCCAGATCAAAACTATAAAAAAAAACAAACAATAGGCTCCCTTCTTTATTTCTTTCATTTTAATCAAAAATTCAAGGGGGGGCGGGATTAAGTGACACGAATGGCGAATTGGCAGACTTTTCCTTTCTCAATTCTAAAATTGCCATCAATTGTTAAATATATTTACTGATTCCATTATCAATTGACAATTTGATCATAATTATATCTTAATTCAAATAAAGGGGGAATAATTAAACTTAAATTTGAATTTTAAGTGTTGTTTTCGCCAAAAAAAAGTGACCAAAAAAAAGAGCAGAATTGAATAGATCAAATGGGGGGAAGGTGGGATGAGGAAATTGACTATTTAAAGATTCTAAATAAAGTTATTCTTCTGGGGAGCATGATAATAGTAGTGTCTGACTATCATTCACTGTAGTTTACATACATTTTCGGAGTTGTTTCTTCTTGTTTCTATGTTATGTGAATAAAAATGGACACGAAATCAATAAAAAGTAAAAAAAAATCACAACAAAAATGCGCATTTTCATCCTTTTTTCAAATTAAAGAAAAAAAATGGCAAAATGGCGATTTTTACTTTTTTTTTCTATTTATTCGCGAAGATTTTCTAATTTATTTTCTTTCAATCGAATCAAAAGATAGAAAAGGAGAGATAGAAGGAAACAACTTTAAAGACACAGGTTATTACTATTATTATATATATATATATATATACTTCTCGTGATATGTATATATAAATTGACTCCTCAAATACCAATTATTCTAGTCAGCGACCAACATTAACTTTACAAGTAGAATACTTTTGTAAAGCGCGTAAAAACACTGCATAACTAACAGAATCATTGTATGGTTCCCAATACATTTCTGTTAATCTAATATGCCATGGTGGATAACCAGCTAAATCTAATATTGGTTGAAAACTTATTAATAAATCTGGTTCACTACCTACTAATTGTTTTAATTCTCTATCCAAAAATTTAACACTTATATCATCTGGTTTCATTTCTCCATTTTGAACAAGTTGTGCTAAAACTTTTGTTAATTCAACAATTGTTGGACGACCATCAACATAACTTAACAATGAAATTGACAGATCAATACCTTCATCTTCTTTATATTCACCATCATAACTACCATAAAACATTAAATTTAAATGTGGTATCTTAATACAATATTTTGGAACATTATCAATTCCAAAATTTGCAATTAACCTTTTATAAATAGCTCTTCGAAGTTCAGGAACATGTTTCTTTAAAATTCCTTCCCTTTCATAAATTGAAAGCCATGTTATACCACTTGAAATACACCATGTTGTAATTTGAGCGCCATCATTACATAGTCCTTCAATACCTCCACCTTCTTCTTGTTCTGGTTTATAACGAACTAAAACAGAAACTCTTTGTGGAATCTTTGGAAGTTTATTAACATCTGCATTAATAACACTTGGATCATCATGAGGATTATATGCCATATTTAAAAGTCTGAGCTTTGCCCAAAACCATACCATTTCTATCATTTTCCATGCTGAATATATTAAAAATAATAAACTAAGTACTAAATGATAACCATCAGCTGCTGAAATTATTCTTTGAAATATATTTGAAATTATTCCTATAGTGGCTGTTGGTTGAATTATACGCGTAGTGCCATTATCTTCAACATCTTTTAATTGATCTCTAACCAGCCCTGCTGCAGGTGATTCATTAACAATGGTGTCCTTATCAACAGACATTTTATTGAAATGATCTAAATAAAAGGAATAACAATACACTTCTTAACTTTAAAATAAATCTAAATAGAACTACAAAGAAGTATTAAAAAAAAGAGAAGCCTTTTCTTTAAAAAAAATTATAAGAAATATTTTTTAAAGTTCGCTCAGCTATCAAATGAGATGTTAAAATATATTACAAAGTATATGTATTCGGTAATTAATTAAGTTTATGATCTTTCATCTGTAGATTGTGATCTCAAATCAATACCAAAATGTTCACCAATACCAGTTACTAACTCATTTAAATTTTGGTCATAATTTGTATCATCATCAACAACTGCTTCAAAATCCACATTTTGAAATTCGTTATTATCTTCTCTTCTTTGATTATTTGAATTTTCTCCATATAATCTATATAAATCATTTACTGGAATATCTTCTGAGACTATATCTTCATGAGATATTAAACTTGGGGGTATATCAGTGCTTTTATTTAAAATATTATCAGACATAATTGGATTATGATGAAAATGATTATTACCACTATGGTATAAGTTTAAATAATCTAATGCATTTATATCATTCAATCCATCATCAACAGAAAATGAGGAAATATTTTCATTGAAATTTTGTACTTCATCTTGTTTATTATCATTATTAATATAATTATTATGATTTGTATTAATGTTAATTCCATTCATCTTCTTCATAGCTTCTTCATTTAATTGTTTATAAAAACTTGAAGTTTCTGTTCTTAATTTTTTATTAGATTCAACTGATAACCATGCCTTTCCACAAACTCTATATAATTCATCAATTTCTTCTAACATTAATCCTTTTGTTTCATATAAAAGAAACCATACTAAAATAAATCCTGCAACATTAAATGATCCCCATAAAAAAAATATATTTGTACCAAAAGCATTTTTGTTATCTTCTTGATCAATTAAATATGGTGTACAATATGCAAAAATAAAATTAACAAACCAATTTGTACATGCAGAAATAGAAACTGCTTTTTGTCTAATTGATAATGTAAATAATTCACCAACAACAACCCAACAAACTGGACCCCAACTTGATGCAAAAAACGCAATAAATACACAAACAAAAGCAATCATCACTTTATCAGCAATTACTGATCTTGCATGTAATCCAACTGCAGCTATAATATAATTACAAACAGTCATACCACATGCACCAATTAACAATAATTTTCTTCTACCTAAAGTTTCAACTAATAAAATTCCTGGAATTGTAAAAACAACATTAACGGCATATGTGACAAATGATATTAAATAAGAATTTTCAACACCTGTCCTAACAAAAAAATTAACTCCATAATAAAAAATAAAATTAATTCCTGAACATTGTTGAACTGCTTGTAATAAAATTCCTGTTATCATTCTTTTCAATTGATGAACTCGACTTGGTGAGCTTCGAAAACAATCTAATACAGAAACTTTCCCAAAACTGGTTTCATAATCATGTGATGCTTTAATTTCAATTAATTCTTCAATAAGTTCTTCATCTTCAATTTTCAACCTTCGAAATCTTGATAATGAATTAATAGCTGCATCAAGATTATCATGCATAACATAAAATCTTGGTGATTCAGGAATTGTTAATAATCCAAGACCTAAACTTGTTGACCAAAATAATTGAAGCCCAATAGGAATTTGAAAACATTTAGGGCTATCCATTGAATGAGTTCCTTGAGCAATAGCACTTGAAACTAAAAATCCCCATGTAATTGCCCATTGATAAAATGAAATAACAGAACCTCTAATCCATTTAGGTGATGTTTCTGCTTGAAATAGAGGAATTACAGCAGAAACTATACCAACACCAAATCCATTGAAAAATCTACCAGCACAAAATAGTTTGATATTGGTTGTTGGTAGTTGCAATGTAGTACCTAAATTAAAAAATATTAAAGATGCAGTTATAATTGCAAATTTTCTACCATAATTATCAGAAATCATTGGTGCTACTAATGATCCAAAAAATGTTCCAACTGATAAAATGGCTGTAACTAATGCTGTTTCTTGTGAAGTAAAATCTATTCTGTTACTTGGAAAATTTTTCATAACATATGGCATAGCAAGAATACTATTAATCATACCAGTATCATAACCATATAAAAACCCTCCAAATGCTGATAAAGATCCAACATATATTGCAATTAAATTTGATCTTTTTCGCCTTTTTGCTAAAATTTTTACATCTTTAGTTAACGTTTCATCATTTTCAATAACCTTTGATAAATCTTCTTCTGATATTATTTTAAAACTTTCTTGCTTGGTATTTATATTTGTTGTTGTTCCAAAACTTGACGATTGATTCATTGTAGTCAAGCTGTCATCATTTAAAAGTGTCTTAGATCGACTCATAATTTTCAAGACTGTATCATCTTTTTCTGTATCACATGATATCGGTTCTTCATAAGATCCGACTTCGTTGGAAAGTAATGTATGAGGAGATATATCGTGTAACTCTATATCGTTTGAGTTCATTATTTCTAGCAGGTTAGACCTTTTATGTCTTAAAAGAAAAGAAATTCAAATGAAAAGCTAGGTTATTTCAACAAGTTATATTTATTAATAGATATAAAATGTGATTTATACTGTAAAAATGATTGTTTAGTATTGTAAAGCCCAAAAAAATAAATTTAATTGAAGAAAAGAAGAAAAAAAGAAAAAAAAGAATTTCCTTTCTCTTTCCCTCAACATGAAAAATTAAGAAAAACCTGGGGTAAAATAACAAATCTAAAAAAGAATTACTATACATGACGTAAAAAATCTTAGCAAAAGCACAAAAAAAACTCTATACAGGAATGGAAACACTAATAAAATACATATCTAGGAATTATATATATTACAGCAGAACAAATCGTAACATCACTTATTGAAAAAATCCAAATAACTTTGATTTTCGCTTGTTATCTTTCCCACCAGGCTTGCTTCTTGGTAAAATATTTTCGTTGGCTATCTTTTTTTGATCTGTTGAATCTTTAGCAACACTAGTAACATGCCCTTCTGAAGTGACATGGCCATCAACTGGTACACTGTTAGAAGTCTTGATAGTAATACTTTGTAGATCTTTATTTAATTTATCAATTCCATTATTTTTTGAAATTATTTTATTCTCGTTAATTTTAGATGGAGCAGTGGTAATATTATGACTGCCGCTGTTATTTCGAATTGCTCTCGCCGGAGTAACATTATCTTGCTTTATTCCAGTCCTCTCATGTTCTTCCAGACCAAAAAAAGATTTTAGTTTTTTACCTATTGTCTTCTTCTTTCCTGAATGGGTGGCCTCACTTGGCGTTTTCAAACCATTTTGGTTTAACTTTTCATTAATTTCAGAAGTGGAATTTAAAGTTTTTTGATCAATTTTTATAGATTGGTCATCTTTGACAAGAGCTAGTTTCTCATTTTCTTCATGAACAGGCTTTGTTAAAGCCGTGAGATTATCCTTTGAGTCACTAATACATATATTAGGATTCTTAATATTGGTTGGATTAATCTCATTATAAATAATTGTATCATTTGTTTTGATGAGTTTTAAATTATTGAGTTTATCATTATCATGGTGATCATAATGGTAATCACTTTCTTCAACTGATTCAGCAACAGAAATCAGAGAATCAGTTGAAAAATTTGGATTTGAAGAAATAATTTCATTAGGAACTATTAATAACTTTTGATTAGACTTAATTGAATTCAGACTTGCTAAATAATTTTCCATTTCAGGAGTTTTCATTAAAAGGAAATCTTTTAACTGTATGAAAAGTTCATCATAGTTAGTAACCCATTGTGACAAAATATTTTCAAATGCATCATATAATGCCTTGAGTTCTGAAAAACTTTCCATTGAACCCAATTGATCATCAGAATAAGGTAAATGATCATCGGTATTGAAGAATGACATTTGAAGAACTTTTGCTAAATTACTAGAATCCATTCTAGTTTTATAGTATTTTGGATTGGTAACACAACTGAGAAAGTGTACTAGGTACACAAATAAATTCAAATTCTGAATAGGCAACGATTGAAGCTCAGATATGTATAACTCATTCTTTGAAAACCCATATGCATTTGGCTCTGGAGTCGAAGGTAGTGGAATTGTTGTATCATTAATAGCCGTAATAACTGAACTTTGCAACTCTATACCAGTACTTTTGACTTCTATGGGCTTATCACTTGTATTTAAATTCAAATCTTCTTGATCAAGTTTTTCATTATCATTATTGGAGTTATCAACATTATCATCCACTCTATCATCATCAAGATTATTGATTTCCTGATGAACTTTATCAACACTATCTAAATAATCATGTTCATTAGTGGATTCATTTTGAAAAGGGGTATCACCATGATTTTGTTTAATTGTAGCAGGAGTTGCAACAGGTGTCATATCACTATGTGATTGTTTATTTCTAATTTTTTGTCCTACACTTTTAGTAATTAATCCACCATCAAGTTTTGATATCCATCTTTTTAAAATGGTTGCAGTATCATGAACAGTTACTCTATTTTTATCACCGGTTAAATCTTTTTCTGCATTAGTTAAAGTAAAACTCCAATCTTTAATCTCTTTTTCCATTTTTCGTTCTATTTGACCAACATTTTTCATTGAACCATTCATTCTAAATATTCCTTCAACATTACCATGGTGTGAAATAAATTCACAGCATTTGTAAGCATAAATAGGAACATATATTGTCACGCCATCAATATCAACTGAAATATAATTACGATATTCATCATCAAGTTTAATTTTGGGAGGACTTGTAATAACAGACAGATTACTATCTGTTGACGTATTTGAATGATTGAAACTAATCAGGGAACCAACACTTGAACTAAAAGGTAAAGACAGCCTTCTAATTCCTTTTTGAGAAGAACCAATATTCAAAGGATTTGAAACCGATCTTCTTTTCAATGAGATGGAATTCCTTTTTTTAGAGTTAGAAATGATTGAAGTAGCAGATTGATTTTGAAGAGGAAATTGACTATGATACTTTGTACTAGATATCTGTTCCGATACTGACAAACGTTTCTGTTTCTGTTTTTGTTTTTGTTGTTGTTGTTCCTGTTGTTTTTGAGACATTTGTTTAAGCTTTTATATATAAATATTTTCTTAGTGTATTACAGAAAAAAAGGAGGAAATAATCTCAAGCGATGATTACCGGGTATGTGTGGTGTGATTTTTAGGACTTTTTAAATATAAGTGATCTTCAGTGGTTCGTAGATGTCTTTGCTTTTTAGATGCCAGTTATTTTGTTTTGAGAGTTAATGTTGTTTTGTTGGTACGAGATTTTTTTTTCTTCTTTTCTCTTCTTCTAGAAAAGGAAGCGAAGAGGTGAAAAAAGGGGAATTAAATTAAATTAAACAGCTGAAGTGAATATAATATATGCATGCATGCATTGTATAACTATGTAATATGGAATAATGTTGTGTAGGAAAGGAAGTCAATTGGAAGGTCGTTATGTTCTATCAGAAACGACACCTACTTGCCAATACAAAGGATGGGTTTCATAGTAAATCACCCATTCGGCTACTGCCAGGGCTACATCATCGTCACTAAGCCCCGTGTTCTCAAGGTTGGTACTACATTCTTCTTCCTTTCCAAACATTCCAGTCACGAAAAGTCTTGTACAGTCTCTCCCAACGAGTTGTTTGTACCGAGATCCACTGTTAGGGCCGTATACTCTAGGATTTAAACTAACGTCAAATACTTTATGATCCACTGCTAGGAAAATGTTTTCTTGTGATGAACTGGCAGCTAGTGAATCAATCGTAAATTGGATCTGTGGGGAACCACTCAGGCGAAATGTCAAATATCGAGCACTTGCCCATTTCGTCTTATGGTCAATATTCCACGTAGAAGATCCCGTGATTATATAAGAAATTATTGCGTTTAACAACAACAAACCAGCAATAATTCGTAGTACATCTAACGTTGTGAAATGTTCTCTGGCAGCTGTCATTGAAGAGAATTTAAGTACTCTAAATTAGAATATGATTTGATTATCATACTCAACAATATTGCGAGAGAAAGAAATAAAACATCGATATTACGTCAGAAAGGGATCTAAGCTCATGATACAAAATAAAAGTTATAGAATAATACAAAAACATCAGACCAGTAAGTTGAATCTAATCTTGTCCAAATCTGCCACTGTCAGGCCTAGCTTCTCATGGAGATAACTTTCTATATTACCATACTTTTCGTTTAAATATCCAATGGTATTAAGCATAATTTCATATCTAGATGAAATAATGTTTTCAAATCCTTCAACCTCTAACGTCCAACCAGATTCTGTCTTTCTACATTTTTCGATCACTTCTTTCAAATTTTCATCTCCGAAACTTTTCAAAAACTTTGGTAAAATTATCTTTAATTTATCATAATCCGATTTTAAACCTTCACATGTCAGTTCGTATTCTCTTGCAATAATCTGAGCTGGTACACCCAAAATACTTAGTATTAACATCGTCAAAATTCCAGTTCTATCCTTCCCAGCAGTACAATGATATAGAATGGCTTCATCCGGATAATCTCTTAAATGTTCAAAGATTGGTTTGTAATTTGGTACCACATCATTCAGTAGCCTTTTATAAGCTTCATCATAACTTTTCCAAGATTCCAGTAAACCAAGATAAAATTCCTTAGTATTTTGATTGGATTCATTTAAATCTTCACTGCTTGGAAGATGAACAATTTCAATTTCTGGTAAATTAGTAAACGTTTCACATTTTTTTTCAAATGGATTTCTTAAATCAAATACTTTTTTAATACCTAAAGATTGAATAGTTTTTTCACCATCTACTGTTAAATATTCGGTGTTAGCTGATCTGAAAACTTTCCCCCATTTAACATCTTTGCCTGGCCATTGAGGATTATTTGTTTTCCAACCTCCAATATCTCTAAAGTTAGAAATACCATCAACATATTTCCAACGAGGAAGAAACTTATGAATATTTTTTGACTTTTCAAAAAATCGAGCTTTTGATTGATCGTTCCCAAACCAATTTGAAATTATATCAGTAACTTGATAATTATAATCAACAACTCCTTTTGTTTTATTTATTGGCATTCCAAATCCATCCCATTCTTCTTCAGGAATCTTCTCAGCACCATAAAATGAGTGTGTAGCACCAGGGACAAAGACTAAAGTATTCTTATCTCCAAGGTGGTTAGAATAAAGAGCAGCATCAGTTAATGGCATAACCTCTTCTGCCAATCCATAAATACATAAAGTATCTGTATACTTTGTGATGTCTTTAACAACATCCATGTAAAGAGATGTTAAACTTTCAGTTTCTTTCAATGGTGTCCAAATATTTTTAAATTCTCCATCTTTAAAACCTTTAATATAATGACCACCATTTTTTTCATAATTTTCATCAATTCGTTTGGTCTTATCTATTAATCCTTTACCATCAAATCTACCGGCACAAGCAACAATCGAAGGAAGATAATGATCTTTATGTTCCAATTGCCACATAAATGTATCTGGAGCACCTCTAGAGTGTCCAATAATTGCATCAACGAATAGTTTCTTATTTTTATATCCTCCATTAATCAACCATTTGTAAACAACCTCTATGTCTTCAACATCATTTTGAAGTGTACGACCTTCTTTACCAGTATTTGATGATGATCCACAATTTCGAAAATCAAATCTGACGCAATAAATACCCTGCTCATGTGATAAACGACGTGCTAATTTGCTATGATAAGTATAATTTTTATGTCCACCAATCCCATGTACTATAATAACAGCTCTATTAGTTTCTGGCCATGGTAGAGAATCGAATTTCAAGTTTTTATCCGCTGGATAATCAGCAGTTGATGCTAGATCAGATGTAACTGGAGTGCTGATAATACATGAGATGAATAATGAAGAATCTTCGGTAGGTGTTCGTAAGGTAAATTCTTCTTCGTTTACCTGCAGTTTATAGCCACTCATGTATATACTCACACGTCTTTAACCTAAATTTAAGAATTTAAGACTGATTTGTAAACACGTTGAAATTGTAAATCTGAAAATCGCTATTAAAAATATCGCAAAACACTGAAAGAGAAATATAACAAAATTTACAATTAATCTAAAATTACAAATAATTAAACAGTCAAAAAAAATCGATCAGAACATAAAAATGAAACAAAATCATAACTTACATTGGGTTGACTACAAAATTTTCAGTCAATCAAAAAAAAACGAAAGCTATTTCAAAACGAGTCGGACGAGTCTTGTCGAAGACTTTCCTCAATACTATTCAAGCTCCCATCAACTTCATACATCGGAATATTACTCAGTGTTGCTAACAATCGTCGGTAATCATTAATTCTTTCAGTGAGAGTGTTGTCTTCAGTGATAATTTCAACAAATGCATCTGCAGTTTTTCGGCGAATGATTTGTAATTTTACTAAATCAATAGCACCTTTTATCGTGTTAGTTGAGAATTCTGATTTTAAGGATAGTTGAGTACCTTCTGGTAATGCAGTTAAAAAGTTAGTTTCTTCTTGTTGAACTCTAAGAGCTAAATCTTTTGCCTGTGATCTTTCAATTAACTTTCTGAATCTATCGGTTCTTTTTTCCAACTCAGCTTCAATATCACTCACTCTCTTTTCAATCAATTTAGCTGTTGCTGTTTCATTTTTTTCAACATGATCCACTGTACTCATTTTATCCTTTATTGGATTGTTCAGTAATCCAACTTGAATACTTTCGATATTTCTTGTATATCGTTTCAGATCTTCATCAACTTTACTTACTATGCCATTCAACTCTTTCAAATCATTATCCTTTGCATTAACTTCTGTTTCAAATGCATTAGCCAGGTCGCTCATTTTTTCAAGCATGTCAGTGGAATTTTGTAATACTTTATTAGCAGATTCACTTTTAAAGTTTTTTATCATACTGGGATTCAATAAAAATGATGGATTTGAAAAAGATTGTTGGTATGGATCAACAAATGGCATTAACTGATGTCGAGGGGTATATTGTAATAACGATGCATTGTTAAATGATGGGTGATATGGTTTCATAAGAGATTCACTAAAACTTGGTTGATTTGACATATCAAATGACAATCCAACATTAAACGATTCTCCAATATAATCTTTCACAAATTGATTTCGATTATTCTGTATATCAATTTTAGCATTATGCTCAAGCAATGTTCGAATACATTTATCTGCGTGGTTTGCAACAAAAAAATGCAATGCTGTATTACCATCATTATCTTGCTTATTCAAAAATTCGTTGAACTTTTCTACTGTTGTAAGTTCCGCAACTTTCCGTAATAACAATTCTGTATAATATCTGGCTGATGGCCGACGTTCTTTATCTATTGTTGAAAGAGCAATTTGATGAAGCATTGTTTGACCTTGATCATCAACTTCTAATAAACAATCACTTAAAACTTCTAAAAACTTTTCAAAATTTCGATTGCCTCTGTAATAGCTATTTGAGTATTTCACTAAAGAAAATACTGGAATTTGATTCATATTATTCTTGACACGAATATTACACCCTTTTCTTACTAAAAGTTCACACAATCGTAAATCACCCATAGCACATGATAAATGAAGAGTGGTGTTTCCATCAATATCAACACGCTGATTGACTTTGAAATCTTTATTATCGTTTGTAATAAAATCAGGAAATTGAGCATTTGGATCATTAGATTCAAAGTATTCAAAAAGTCTACGTGCATAATCTTTATCCTTTTTACTTAAAGGTTTACCTGATGATGATTTAGATTTGGATTTTCTTGCGATGATGTTTTCATCTTTTATAAGTGAACTAGCACCTTTTCCATAAGTCTGTGATTGTGCAAGAGCATGATCTAAATCTCGATCGGTCATAAAATCACCAACAGAGGATGCATCATCTACCAATCTTTGGCTACCAGGAATATCATGATTGTTATCAATATCTTCTGAAAGTTGCATAACAGGTGAAGACTCTGTACCTCCTATAATAGGAGAATCAGTATCTAACGATTGTGGTGCTCTTAATCTCCTTGCTTGAAAAGAGTCTAAATTTGTAGTTTTCATGGCTTCATCTAAATTCAAGCTACCACTAAAAGAAAGTCCTATTCCATTCAATTGACTTTTTCCATCTGATAATGGTAATGCATCATTATTTGATTTTAATTTTTTAGCTTTACGAATTGTAGTTCTTGGTGATCCAGTTGTTGCTACACGAGCAGACTTTGCACCACCACGACCTCTTCGTGATCCAGCACCATTTGATGCATGATGATGTTTTGGCGCAGGCGGTGGAGTAGCAGAACCATCTTTTCTCTCATAATTAAAAACTGGCATAAGATCTTCTAAAACATGAAATTCTTTTGCAATATCAATTCCTCTTTCAAGAGGTACCCAAGTCCCCTGATATTTACCATAACCTCCTTGAACCTTTTCATGAGTTCCTGTTTGAACATCCTTTTCAAGAATTCTAGTTCTTTTAGCCTTTGGGAAATTAGCAACTTTAAGAATATGCGTTGCATTTACCCAACCATCTGCCTTCCTTCGCATGACAGATGATTTAGCATGGATGAACTCATAAACAGGCACCCCCGAGTAAGTTGCCGAATAGAAGTTGTCGGGGATCATTGAGTGTGTTGATTTTATTTACGTGTTTACGTTAAGACACGAAACTTGTGTATACTCACAACAGCAATAAATATATTTTTTTCTCTTAAAAGAAGATTATTATATAAAATTGCGGTTATTTTAAAGTGCGCGTAGTTTTATAAGTATACTCTAAAAGACCAACATAAACGAGAAATAATTACTTACTGAAGGTGTTGATACATTTAAGAAGTATGTTTTTACAAATTTTAAATAAAACCGTTTATTTATAAAAGGAATTTTACATAATTGAAACTATTTTATAAATTTATGTAATCGATAAAAAAACAAAAACTTAATTTTTGATAACTTTTTGGGAATGAAGACTGTTAACCACAGATAGAATACAATTCACAGTAGATTTAGTAATAGATTCATGAGTACCAATACCCCATTGAGACTTTCCTCCGGTGGTACTGATCTTGATATAAGATGCAGCTTTAGTCTTGGAACCTTGACCAATTGAATGTTCAGAATATGATTCAACTTCAAGTCCAGTGTTAAAGAATTTGGCAAACGCATTAAGTAAAGAAGAAATTGGACCATTACCTGTACCAGAAACATTATGTTGTTTACCGTCAACTTCAATAATAGCAAAAACATTGGTAACTTCATCATCCTTTTTATCAAATTTGTAATCAACAATAGAAACGTTAGATGATGATAAACAATCAACATTATAAGTAGTTTTTAATAAATCAACAATTTCATTAGCCTTAAGTTCACGGCCTAAAGAATCAGCAGTATCTTGAACAACTTTTGAAAATGTTATTTGCATTTCTCTTGGAAGATCTAAACCAGTTGCTCTTTCAACAATCCATGCAGCACCACCTTTACCAGATTGAGAATTAACTCTAATAACTGCTTCATAAGATCTACCAATATCCTTTGGATCTAATGGTAAATATGGAATCATCCATCTATTATCACCTTTTTCACTTCTTTCATTTGAACGAATAAAACCTTTTTTAATAGCATCTTGATGGGAACCTGAAAAAGCACAAACAACTAAAGAACCTGCATATGGAGCTCTTTCATGAACAGGAATTTTGTTACCTCTTTCAGCGACATCAATAATACTTTGCATTTCTGAAAAGTCTAATTCTGGTGAAATACCATCTGTATACATATTTAAAGCCACAGTAACTAAATCAACATTACCAGTTCTTTCACCATTACCAAAAAGACAACCTTCAACTCTATCGGCACCTGCTAATAAACCAAGTTCAATTGCAGCAACACCGCAACCTCTATCATTATGTGCATGAAGAGAAATAATACATTTTTCTCTTTCTGAAATATGATTACAAAAATATTCAATTTGATCAGCATAAATATTTGGTGAAGCAACTTCAACAGTTGCAGGTAAATTGAAAATAATTGGATTTTCAACAGTTGGTTCCCATGCAGCTTTAACAGCTTCACAGATTTCAACAGCAAATTCAGTTGGAGTATCAGAAAAGCATTCAGGAGAAAATTCATAAGTCCATTTAGTACCTTGCATTGCTGGATCATCCTTTGTTAATGATTTGACAAATTTTGCAGTTGCAACAGCTCTTTTAACAGCTTCTTCTTGAGACATTCCAAAGACAACATCTCTAAATAAATCATTTGTAGCTAAATAAGTATGAAGAATTGCATGATCAGCACCTTGTAAAGCTTCAACAGTTCGTTTAATTAAATGTTCTCTTGATTGAACAAGACATTGAATAGCAACACCTTTTGGAGCATTTTCAACTGCATATCTTGTAAAATCAAAATCAGTTTGAGAAGCTGAAGGGAATGAAACTTCAATTTCTTTAAAACCAATTTCTATAAGTTTATGAAAGTACTCTTTTTTTTGTTCGATAGACATTGGATCAGGAAGGGATTGATTACCATCTCTTAAATCAGTAGACAACCATCTTGGTGCCTTTTCAATAACTTTATCAGGCCACGTTCTATTAGGAAGTTTAACACCTTTGAATCTTGAATATTTTGTTGATGGATCACGAAGCATATATTTATAAGCAGGCGATGTAGAAGCCTCTTTTAACAATACCAAAGTTTGTTTAAACATATTGATTATTCAAATTATATTAAATTTTAACTAAAAAGAGATTAAATAAATGAATAAAAAAATGAATATTCTATGAATATATGATGAAGAACTAAAGATGAATTTTAAACGTGTGGAGAAAGTGATGACTTTTAAAATAATTTTAATTAATTCACCTATAAAATGAAAAATAATAGTCAGACTTTTCAGGCCCGAAAATTTTTCATTTTTAGGCCGCTACCGGTATAAGTGACTTTTTATACAATAGCGGGTGACAATATTAGTAGATGAGCATATACACAACATCCCAACAAGTATTCATATATAGAGCCAGTTTTATTACATTTCAATTTTGAAGACAGCATTTTATATTAATAGAAATATAACATGATGAATTTAATTAAGAGCTGAAATCAAATAGATTGATTACAACAGACATTTTAAATTAAGAATATTTGGTTTTAAATTTGCGGTCTGACGGATTGAAAGCAGCGGTCGGTAAACTTCTCCATGTATTCCAATCAACTAGATTTAAATTTAAATTATATTAAAAACTACTAAAGTCGGCTGTTTTAGTGCCAAGAAGTATCAAATATTTTATATTTAATGCTCCTCCTTCTCAACTTAAACTCAACTTAATATAATTGACCGATCGTGTTAAATCGAAATTAAACTGTGTCTAGCTTTCAAATTATATATATTTTTTTGTCTTACTACACATAATCCACCCACTGATGCATACAATTTAAAATAATATATGAAATAATAGCTTTTACGTAAAGAAACCCCTCTCTCTCCATCAAATAAAAATTTATTTCTTTCTTTACGCTTCTCTCACACTCACTCCAGAAAAATTTTCAGCGCGCACGTATAAAAGAAGAGGCAATTCTTCTTTAATATTAACGAGAAGTCCGATTACTTCTTCCTTCTTTTAACCATCCTTCAGACAGTACGTGGGATCCTTCTCTTTGTTATTGCTACTCTGAGAGGATATCGGATACTTTTTTCAAGGTTTCTTTGTAACTTTTCTTCTCGTGGTCTTTAAAGTCGGTGTTTTATTTCCTAGTTTTAATTTTGATTTAATTTTAATCGACAACAGTTTTTGTTGTCAATATGTCTATTATTAATGATAAATTAAGGCGTAACTTTTCGGAGTGTGGATTTCGAAATATTCTCCTTTTTAGAAAATGGTTGTGAAAGTTCATTGATTCATTGATGGATTTAACTGGTATTTATTCTTTTTGGATACTCATCGTGATAAAGGGTGGTTAGATGAACGACTATGCTAATAAGAACCCGTCTGGATCTCTTTGGAGAACTGAAAGAGGGGTGTCAGATAGCCTATACAACTCTAAATTTAGCAATGCGTAAATGTTTAATAATATATCTGTAAAACGAATGAAACGATTGTAAATTTATTTGCTTTTCTCTATCAATTTTTAATTATTCTAAAGAATAAAGGTTATTCAAACAACTTTAAATATTATTAATGTACATGCTATAAAAAAATATGCTTCATAAAATTTTTTTTCTTGGGGTGAACTTGTATTCATACAAGTTTTAACGTTCCTTTAACATCTTATTTCTCTTTTCTCTTCTCTTAAGTCTATCAACTTTCTTCTTATGCATAACAAGAGCCATTCTTTCATACCTTTCCTTTTCAGCAGCAGCTTCACGTCTATCTTTAATCAATTGAACTTTCGCTTTCTTTTCAGATTCTTTTTCTTCTTTCAATTCATTTAACTTAGACTTCATTTGATCTTCTTTCATTCTTCTTTCCTTTTTCTTATCCCATGCTGTTTTAACACCAAGAGATTTAATTCTAAAAGCAGTCTTTTGAGTTTTCCAATCTTTTCCACTAACTCGTTTACCTTGTCCAGCATCTTTTGTTAACAACATAGTCTTAGCATTATCTGTAAGCTCTAAAGATTTAACTTTTGTATTATCTATTGACATGTTTATTATTGGTTAGATATCAAACGTTAATAATATTGATTCAAAAATTTAATATGAAAAGAAATGAAAAGAAAAGGAAAAAAAAAATTATCACTCACCAAAATAATAATATCAAGGCGCGGTAAACTGTCAACTGGCTAGAGGGGAGTGATGATAGAAGTAAATAAGAAATGCTCAGATTATATATAATATATGCATTATATTTGATTCAGTAAATTCAATCTTTATTTATTAAATACTATTTTGTTGCCCATTTAAAATATCCACAACTGTAATCATAATCATTCAAAGATCGTTTATCAGAATCCCATGATTCATTCTTTCTTGGTCTTTCACAACACCAAAATTTACGTCCAGAATTTTCACCAGATTTAACCGTACGTAAAGCACATAGACAATCATGTTTACAAATAGGATTACCATTTGAAGAATTTGTTTTCAACATCTTTTTAAAATTTGAATTTGATAAAGTTTTTTCATCAGTTTTTAATGATATTAATGGTTCAATTTTATTTAAAATTTTTGTTTCATTAACAATATTATCATCTTCATCACTATCTTGAACAAATAATGATTGTTCATTTTCATGATTTTGACAATTTTGTTGTTCTTTACCTTTCAAAGTAAAAAATGATGTTAAAATGTTTTGATTTCCAATTATTTGTTTCTTCCTTGAAATATATTTTACTTTTGATTCAATTGGTAAATTTAATGTTCTTTTATTACCAATTGTAAAATTTTCTTCATTTGATTTTAAATTTTCATCTTTGATAACTTTTGGTTTAAAAAAGCTTGAAATACTTTTAGAACTAGTAAGTCCATAAAAAAATTTTGCTTCAAAATGTTTTATATTTGTTGAATATGTTGATGGTTTTAAATAAGATAAACTTTCTGAATTGATATTAATATCACAATATATTGGACAATGATCTGAACCATAAATAAATCTCCAAATATCAGTTTCAGTTACTGCTTTAAATATACCTTTTGTAGCTAAAAATAAATCAATTCTAGATCCAATATTCATTGGACGATTATTTTTTAAAGTATTCCAACAAGTATACATTTTTAATCTATTTGAATGAAATTCTCTACCAATATCAAATAAAATTTTATCTTTATTATCTGTTAATTGATTTGTATCTGATAAATAACTATTTAAAATTTGTCTTGGTAAAGTTGATTGTCTAAATAATTTTGCTTGGACAGAATTTAAAATTTCAAAATTTTCATTATTATTAGAACATTTTTTTAAAAGATTTTGATCAAATCCAAGTTTAATATATTCATCACTATCCATTAAACCTGGTGAAACATTAATATCACCCATAATAATAACTTCTTTATTTAACTTTTTTAAATTTTCAACTCTTTGAAATAAACAATTTAAGAATGAGCATCTCTTTCCTTCTTCAATATCAGTACCCATTGAATTTGCTGGACAATAAACAGAAATAATTACTAAACCAGATTTTAATTCTATTATAATACATCTACCATCTTTATCTAATTCAATACCTTCATTTTTATCATTTAAATTTGGATAACCACCAATACAAATTTCATTATTAATTTGATTATTATTTTGTTGCCAAAATTTTCTATAAGAAGTATTTTTACCTTTAATATCTAACCAACCAGTTATACCTTCTTCAACTTTAATAACATTTAACCAATTATTATTATCATCATCTTTTGGAATTTTAACGTAAACTCCAACACCACTATAACCTTTCTTTTTTAATGGTATTGAAATAAAACTTTTAAAACCTTTAATTTCTACATGATTTGAATTTATATCAATCTTTTGTAATTTTAATTCTTGAAATGTTATTATATCAACATCTAAAAAATTAAATATGTTATCAAAAGTTTTTAATTCATTCCAAGGGTGATAATCTGTTAAAGTTTTAATACCATTTATATTAAATGATACTAAACGAAGTAATGATGATGAACATTTTGGTTTAATTTGAGTTGCTACTCGAACATCAGAAATATCATTTGTCATTTTGGTATAGTATTAATCAAATTCAATTGAAAAAATTTGGTTTAAATTGATTAAAAAAAAGGTGTAAAAGTTAATGAGAGAATATTATAATGATTCAAAGATAAATAAAATGAAAAAAAAAAGTTCTTTTCCCCCCTAAAACCACCCGATCTTTCTTAACTTTCTCCGAGAGAGTAACGAAAAATCAATGAAAAAATAGATTAAAACCAAACAAGCGTTAAATAATTTATAAATATTATTTTTAAATATACAAAATATTAAATTAATATGATTAGAAAAGATTGAAATAAAGTACCATCAACAAGAGAAATAAAAATTAGATTTTACATGATAGGTAAAGGTCTACTTTTAAAAATAATTTTTTTTGATATAACATCAACAATTTCACAAGGTTTACCATTATTATTATTATCATTTTCAATATTATCATTATAAATTCCATCACTAACAATTTTAAGAACACCTAATGGAGGATCAAGTTTTTCAATTTTTCCAACTAACCTTTGAGAATTACTTATAAATAAAGTAACTTTTTCCATATCATCTTCAAATGTTAATTTACCAAATCGAATAATATCAACAAATTGAGAATTTAAATCGCCTTCATTTGAAAGCATTTTTGGGTATGTTGTTTTATCAAATAAATTTTGTTCATCATCAGTTAAAATTGTTGGTTTAAATCTAGGTATATTTAGTTCACCTTGAATTTCAATTAGGATTAGTCCATGGGGGGTATTAATTATTTGTTGATCCTGTGTAACATTTAAAGATTCTGATGCTAATGTAACGTCAACTTCTTTAGCAGGCATTTATTCGTTGTTATACTGTGTATGTATAAGATGAATTATAATACTTATACGATCTAAACGAGACGGAAATTCACGACAAATTAAAAAAAATTGTGGTGGATTGTTACGTAATCACTGATAATAACGTTGTGGCATCTCTTTTGCACAGCCTTCATGTTTTAAAAAGGGAAGTTCAAAAAGAAAGAAAAAATAAACTAAAAAAAAAAAACAAAGTGGTGCCATTTTTTAGTTGGGTATAAATATGAAGAGAGCTGCTGACTTTATAGTTCATCTCCGCTCCGAATTTAGACAACACATTACATTACATTACAATACTATACAAATGCAAGCAAGAATATACGCTTCTAGAGTCGCTGCTCTCTCTTATATGTCATTTGCTATGACAATCCCATATATTTTACCAGTTAAATCAACGCTGTTCCCTGGTGAGTCAAATACTCAAATTTATGGTGTTCATTCTGTTGGCCACGCTTTCAGGATATAAGATATATTATAAATGGAATGTTTTAAAGTCAAGAAGAGTCATCTTAATTTTAATTTTAATCTTTTTGACTTTTTACCTTTCAATACTTTTATCATCAATAAGCCAGTCGTGTCTTATCTTTTCAATAATATACAAAAATAAAAAAGGGAGAAGGAAGTATAATAATACTACTCTTTTTTCCTGTCTTCCATTCAAAAACATATTTGTCAAAACTATTTTATATTCACAATTTGTTATCAATCATACGAACAAAAATATCATGAAAAACCAACAAAAATGAGCTGATTATTTGTTATTATCCATGTGCTTTTTCCTTTTTCATTTACAAAATTATTTGCTGTAAAATAATAATACTGTTATTTATATTTTGAGCAATGTTGTTTGAAGTTTCTTCTTATTTTTTTTCTCTATTCCTCTTTTAATTTTTTGCAATTTTTTGCTTATTGTTGGTTTTCTTTTAGGGCCCCCCTTATCCTTAACTTTTATTTTTTATTTTTTATCTTGGAGTTTTTCATGAAGTGGGTGGTGGTGGTTTATCTTATCTTTGTTTTTCATTCTTTTTAATTTTTACGTATCTGGTCATACGAAAATTTGTTTGAAATTTCCTATTGTGTTTTCTATAAATATATTTTCTATAAATATATTTTCTTTAGCTTTAAAGGACGTGAATTTCATACTTTCTTTTCTGCTTAAAATTTTATACAATTTCTTCTTATATTATCTTTAATTCTTTCTTATATTATTGTTCTACATACATTAAACTAATATAATTTTAACACATTATACAACACACAAACACAAACACAAAAATACATAAAAAAAAAAAAAATATTATCGTAAACACACATACACCACGTTAAACTGTTATAAAAACACCGGGGGAAATAAAATAGTTCATGTTCATATTCATATTCCTATCTCTAAATCTCTATATCTTAAATATAACGCATTTTTAAAATGAACATGTTTAATTCCTGGTAATTTAGAAACTTCAAATGCATTAATTGATTCACTTGGTGTCCAACCTAACCTTTCAATTAAATAACAACAAATTAAAAATCCTGTACGATTTTGTCCATAATGACAATGAACAACAATAAATTGTTCATCATTTTCCCTTTCTTTCATTAATTCATCAACAGTATCAATAAATTGAACTATTGTTACATTATCAGGAACAACTTTTGATTCAGTTTTTAATTTAATATATTTAATCCTTTGAAAATTCATTGGATCATATGCTGGTGTATCAGATCCAATATCAATAATACCAAATATTTCAGGATTATCTAATTCAAATGATTTTGGATTATGAATTTCATCATTTTGAGTAAAAGTTTTCATTCCAAGTAAATATGATTTTAATTTATTTGGAGATTTTAAATTAATTAATGGAGTTGATAATGTTACAACTTTTTCCCATTTTTCCTTATTTTTTAATCCCCATTTATCTCCTGAAATTATAGCTTTAATTTGTAATACCCATGTACAACTTATATTTAAATTTAATTCTTCAATAAATTTATAAATTAATCCTGATAATAAATTTGGTCTATCAAGGAATATTGAATGATTTGAATTTTCAATAATTTCAAATTTATATGGTATATTTGATTCTTTTAATATTTTTATAAAAGTATCACAAGATGAAATTGGTGTAACTTTATCATTATCTGCTCCAATTATTAAAATTCTTGAATTATTTGATTTCGATCCAATTAATGGTAATTTACTACAACAACTTAAAAATTCTTCAGGTGTTGCAGGATCAAATCCAAAAAGGTATTTTAAAAATATTTCAGTATCAGTATCTAAATTCCATCTAAATTGTGTAAGTCTCTTAAATAAATTTGTATCTTGAGAATATGAAAATGAATCAACACTATGTGAAAATATTCCTTTCTTTCGATCAATCAATCTATAATAATCAAAAAGTTTTGGAAAATAAGATGAAGTTATTAAAAATAATCGTTGAATTAAAGATAAATTAGAAAATTTAAATCTATTTTGCTTTTCAACTAATTTTGGTGGTGTCATAAATATAACTGATTCTATTTTTCCCATCGGTAATTTATTTATTAATTTAATTGAAATATGAGTACCCATTGAATGTGATATTAATATTAATTTCCTTTTTGGGAACTTTTGCATTAAAATTTGATAAATATAATCAACTATACAATCAGTTGAAAAATCATCCCATGATAAATTATTTAAACAATTTTCCAATTTATTAAGTTGTTCCTTTGAATATTCAGATAATTGACCAAAATGAACATTTTTTTTATCATCATTTCTACTTGGACGTTTAGAATTACCAAATCCTGGTAAATCAAAACTAAATATATCAGCACAATTTCTAAATTCTTGTAAAATAGGCTCAAATTGTGACATTTGACCTCCAAGACCATGAATAAATATTAATACAGGTAAAGAATCAATCTTTTCTAATTGATCTTGAACCTTTTGAAATCCTATTAAGTCTGACTCATCAAATAATTTAATTGATCTTTTATGATATTCTCTTAATGGATGAGGTGACCAAAATGTACTAAGAGTTAATTCTGTTACATTTGAATGATTTTCAATTTGAAATGATTCAATATTTGAAAATTTTTGAATTATTGAACTATCATTTGGTTTAATATCAAGAACTTTCTTCTCAAAATCAGTGTACGTTTCACCATTCCAAAGCCAAGATATTGTTTCAAAAAAGCTTAAAGAGTTTTCATCCTTTGCCAAGTCGGCCAATGTTGAACTGTTAAGAATCATTGTGTCGTTTTGTTATCTAAAAAAAAATACTACGTGGGTAAAAACTAACAAAAACGAGAGACTCAAATAGAAAACTCGTCTCGTTTCTCTCCTTTTTTTCTTCAACTTCTCGCAATTTCCACAATTTTTATTTTTTGCCCTTCTAATCTTTTTACTGATAAAAGAAAAAGAGGAACAATAAGATAAAATCAAATTAAAAATGGACTCTCCATTACCTGTGAAATGTCTTGCAAGTCGCTTTCATTTAGTTTCGGTGCTCGGATCAGGATCTTTTGGCACAGTGACTTTAGGAAAAGTCCGACCAGGCGTGTGGCCCCAATTGGCTCACGATATGGCGGCTCAGCATGGTACGCTCATGGAGCCAGTAGATTCTGAAAATCATTTACAACAACCAATTAAACTTGTTGCTATTAAAACAATGACTAGACGACTCAGACAAGTAGAAGATTATGCTCGTGTTAAAGAAATTCATTTCATCATGTGTGTTGGCTCTCATTTTAATCTTGTTCAAGTTTTGGATGTATTTGTTGATAGATCAAGTCTTAAATTAAATATTGTAATGGAAACAATGGATCAAAATTTATATCAATTAATGAAATCAAGGAGAGGAAATTTGTTTTCTCCAAAAACTTTGAAATGTATTCTTTCTCAATTATTATCAGCCATCATTCATATTCATAAACATCTTTTCTTTCATAGAGATGTTAAACCTGAAAATATATTAGTATCTCAAACTGCTAATTATTATGGTGATAGAAGCTCGATTCCAAAACGTTATAAACATCTTTCTTATATTGTAAAGTTAGCAGATTATGGCTTAGCTAGACATGTTCAAAATCAAAAATTGTTTACTGCTTATGTTTCAACTAGATGGTATCGATCTCCTGAAATCTTGTTAAGAAACCCATCATATTCTTTTCCAGTGGATATATGGGCATTTGGTTGTGTTGCTGCTGAATGTGCAACTTTTCGTCCTTTATTTCCTGGTGAAAATGAGCTTGATCAAACATTTAAAGTCATGAACTTTTTAGGTTCTCCTTTACCAAATGAATTAAATGAAAAAGATAATGCTTATTATCTTAAATCTCGTGCACATCATCATCATTATCAACAACAACAAAAACAACAACCTCAGACGCAATCACAATCTCAAAATAATTCATTTGGAGGTGTTTGGCCTGATGCAATTATCTTGGCTGATAAACTTAATATTGCTCTTGATACTGAGTCAATAGGTTCTAATCTCAATAATTTCATTTTAAGACAAGATTTCACTTCAGAAGAAAAAAATCAGTTTTATGATGTTATTGAAAATTGTTTAAAATGGGATCCAGATAAAAGAGTTACTTCAATGGCTTTGTGTCATATGAAATACTTTAAAAATAGTAATATCTTTTTGGATACCCAAAAAGAAAATATCAATATTTCATCAAAATCTAATATTGAATCATCTATTGGATCAGCCAATACAAACAATAAAAATAATAATATTAATTGTTTTAAACCAATGTATCAATCAACAAAAGATCATTTTGATCAAATAAAGTTTGGTACTGAAAATAAAATGTTAACTGCTCAGTATTATGCAGGAATTCCACCAGCTGTTGCTCACCCACCAATAAAAAAGCAACCAAGCCAATCAATTATAAATGCTACTTATAATAATGATAATAATAGTTATAAACAGACATATTTTCTACCAAATACTTTTTCTTATAATAGCAATATTAGACAAAGTTCATCGCTTTCACCAGGACTGGGTAAAATGAAAGTATCTCAAGATCCTATTTCTGTTCACCCTATAAGCATTTCACCATTAATTTCAACAAATCTTTCACCTAATAAAATGATTAAACAAACAAGGATAACTAATGAAGATAAATTCAACATTAATAACTTTGAAAAAGGATCTCATCATCTTATTGAAGTTATTGATAATGAGACTAGCGGAGATGTAATTGAGTATAATAGCCTTGTTTGTGATGAGGAAAATGACTTGGATGATTTAGCCGATAACGATATTGACTCTTTAGATTTGGAAAGAGCATTCAAATTAATCAATCCTAACAATGAGATATCTCTAGAAGATAAAAGTTTGATGCATATAAACCATGAACATAATAATCATAATCTTATAGATGAAATAGGATTTGCATTAGATGATGAAATAGCACAAGCGGTTTATTATCATTCATAACACTGATATTTGAATTATAATTATTTTTTTTTCTTATATCTTTTATTGCCATTTCTTCTCTTTAATTCTCTTCATCTTACTCTTTAATTCTCTTTCAGGTTTTTTTTATTGTTTTTCTTCTTATTACATTTAGGTCTTGTTTATTTGTTAGTGTTGTTGTGTTTGATTTTAGTCATTGCTATCATAAATTTTCATATCTATACCGCTTCTTTTATAATAGTCTGTTCAATATTTTGAATCATTTATTAAACCTTTATATATTGACATAAAACTAATTTTGTAGACTAAAAAATTATAAAAAATATGATCTGTCATAATTGTTTCATATTAAATTGCAATTTGTATACGAAATACATCTTTTTTGATACCTAAGGTTTTATGAAACAGATTAGATGAATCATCAATAATATACTAAAGTCCATATACAATTCATCACAAATTACTTTTTATTGAAACTTCAAAAAATCGGAATTTGCTTTGAATTGTTCTTGATTAACAATGAATTCCACGTCGTCTTCACTATTACTTTCATTTGAAGAATCATAAACAATATTAATAACACGATCATTATCAATATTTCTAGTTTCTTCTAATAATTTTGGATCTGTAATAGAAGTATTATGAATACATTTACATGCTGAACCTTTTAAGCAACGATTAAATTCTTTTAAATCTGGACATTCAAAATTATGTTTAAATGAGCATTCTAACCCATCTTCACAATAACCAATATAAGAAAATGATCTACAAATTAGCATGTCATCCTTTTCCTTTTTATGCAAATAAATACATGAACGATTGTTACATTTACCAATTTGAAAATATTTACATGTTGGTGAATTGAATTCATTCGGTATATGTGAATAATAGCAGCTTGGATCTAAACATTTATCTTGTGAGTGTATTAACTTTGGACATAAAGCAACATGTCCTTTGGTATGTACATAAAGACATGATGAATTTGTACAATTGCCTGTGGTATTAATCATCAAATTTAAAAGAAGAAAAAAAATGTTAGTATTCAATGATTCATGATATGTACAAATGAAGAACTTTTTTAACAAGTTATAATAATAAAAACATGAAAAATAATTTGAAAAACTAAAATTGTAATAAAATTTAATAAAGTTTGATAAATTGAAGTTTTACCCAGTGTTAAAATCGATCTTACTATACGTACCGCACATAGTTTGAAAGATACAATGATCTGTTACTGGAGCTTTAGAGCTTTTTTAAATATATTGAGATGTTAGTATCTGCGTTGATGCAATTGAATATATATGTTTACTATCCAAAAAAACCAATATTTAACTCATACATTTTCTTTAAACCATATAATTTATAATCACCTTTAAATGTTTTTATGTATTCTCTGCCTTTATATTTAAGTGAAGTTGGCAAATCTTGTGAAGATAATATTTCTTCATCAGTCAAACAATTTTTTGTTGAAACAATTGCTAAAGTTGTATCACTTTTGACTAAAAGAAATTGAAAACCTTTGATGATTATCTTATTTTTATAATAATATTTTACTCTTGTTCTATTGACTCTTAAAATAAGTTTTTGATTAAAAGTTTTTCCTCGTAAAGGTTTCTTACTTTTAATAGTGAGAGGAAATTGTGTACTTTTAAAATCTTGATTATTAAATCCATTTCCTACTGTATCTGTGTTTCTTATATTATTTTTTATATTACTTTGTTGGTATTTAATCTGAGTTTTTTGGTTATCAATTTGTTGTTGAAGTTTTCTGATCTGTTCCTGTAAAACATCTATTCTATCCATGATAAAAATTCTTTAAACTGAATCACCTAATAAACTCTAAAGCAGTGAAAAACTAAACTATTGGGATTTAGTAATTACAATAAAAAAAGAAGGAAAAGAGACAAAATACAAAAGTTTTAGAGTTAATGATGGAAAAAAAAAGTGAAATTTATCAATATTTTTTTTCTCATCTTATAAAGATTGAAAGAATTTGTTATAATTAAAGTGACAATATCTTGTTAAAGTTGAGTTAGACAGTCGTATTTTGTAATGAGTTATTCAAGGTCACAGATTAAAGAGTATGCAGTGTCGGCTATTAGCTCAATTATTCCTTTCGATGAAGAAACAATCTCTCAAATGGTTGATTATGCATTATCTTCATTAAAATCAAGGACTGAAATTTACAATCATTTTATTAATTTATTAGGAGAAACTCCTGATGCATTAGATTTTATAACAAAATTTTCCAATATGTTATTTTCTACAACTGATAATGATAAAATCAAAGTTAATAAGACTAATAATTCTTTAAGTGAAGAAATAAATTCAATTGCAAATCCTATAACAACATCATCAACCAAACCAAAGATAAAATCAAATGTGAAAGTAATTAAATTAGTTTCAAATGGATCTAAATCAAAAATTATTAAAACAAAGACAGTTGTCAAACAATCAAATAATATTGAAAATTCTAATAATAATATCACTACAACATCTTCCTTGATGGCATGGGAACAAGAAAATGAAAAGAATAATACCAAGAAAGAGAATAAACAACGGTTAAATGGATCAAAATCTGGTGCATTGACATCAGAATTATTTGGAATGACTCCAAATGAAAAGAAAAAGCTCAATATCAAGAAATCTGATGCACAGAAAAAATTAGATAGCTTAGTCGATTTAGAAGCAGTTTTAATTGAATTAGAAATCATGAGTAATAAAGAAGGGAAAGAAGGAGATTTAAGGATATGTAATTGTAATGCAACAAGGCATCCATTATTTGAAATGTATCCAAATTGTTTAAATTGTGGTAAAATCATTTGTGAAAAGGAAGGTTTACAACCGTGTTCATTTTGTGGTAAACAACTAATGTCAAATACAGAAAGATTAGAACTTATTGAGATTTTACAACAAGAAAAAAATGAGTTACAAGATAATACTGATCAATTGAAACAAACGATACAATCAAAACCAAAATCAAGAAAAAATGTTATGAAAATTTCATTGAATAACGTTGGACAAAACAATTTTAAAGTTCAAGAAAACTTTTTTAAGATGATTGAAAAGAAGAAAAAGGAAGAATTTGATCAAGAACAACAAAAGAAAGCAGATATTGAAGAAGTAGGAAAAAATGAGAAAGAATTAAAATATTGGAATTCTTTGAAAGGAAAAGATGAAAAATTAATTAGAGCAGAAGAAAGGCTTGAAACTTTATTAAATTTCCAAGATAATGGTGCAGAAAGAACAAAGATTATAGATAATGCAGCAGATTTTGAATCAACAGGTTCTAGTAGTTTATGGGCTTCTCCATTAGAAAGAGCACTTGAATTGAAAAGGAAAACAAAAAATGCTCGTCATATGGAAGAAAAAGAATTACAACGATCAGGTAGAGCTAAAAGAGTCATGGATGTTACAATTAAAGATGGTAAAGCTATTTTGCGTCAAGTTAAAGTTGATATTGATGAACATGCATTAGATAATCTTTCAGAAGATGAAGAAATTAAGGAAATAAAGAGTAAAGTGAATGATGATCATATGAAAAAGTTTGAAAAAGAAACTCAGAATTATTATGATTATGCAACAGTTTCAAAAGAGTTTTACAAGCCGGTGTATATCAACAACGACAACAATGAAACTTTAAAGATCTCTAAAAATATTGATTTTCCAGAACTAGGGACCGTTGTACAATTTGGTGATGCTGAGGAACAGGAATTTGCATTGTTTAGTATGATAGGAATATGAATAATCTTAATCCTGAGCAGTGTTGTTGTCTAACCAACTAGCCCTCTTTAAATGAAAGGGTTACCCGGCTGAGGTGTCTGACTTTATTTAAATTTTTCAATTTTTCATTTTTCATTTTTTTTTTTTTTGTCAAAGTATAAAAAGCGCCAAATTTCCTATTTTTCTTTTGAAATTTTTATTCAATTTTATAGAAACCACATCAGTAGAGGTTATACTAATACGTATAATTTCATGGGGGGAGCTTGCTCCCTCCATCCATAGGACCATTTGAACCTTCACCATTCAGCCATCATGGCTGTCTTATTGGCTACGGCCTCGGTGGACGTCAAGTTTTCAGCTAAATGTACGTCGACTAGACTAACAATCTGGCCACGGCTAACATTTCGTTTCAGGTCCTTAGATTAATGAAGTGCGTTAGTGTGCGATTGATGGTGTGGTTTTATTTGTCTACAACTGTCCGACTAATTGTGTTGCAACAACTTGTAATTATTTTTTTTTTTTTCTTTTAATTGTAAATATCAAAAGTTTTTCAACACTTCATTTCTTCTTCTTTCAGTGAAGGAAAGTGTTATCTCAACTTAAATTTCAATTTTTTAAAAGTAAATTAATGATATGTTATTATAGGAATGTATTGTATTATTAGTGATTCCGGTTCGTTGTATATAAAAGAGTATTATATATGAATGGGAGGGAATATACAAGTACACGGTAATGGTATGTACAAAGAAGAGAAAAGTAAAAGTAAAAGTGCTAAAGATCCCACGAAATCAACACAAACTACGGTTTTTCTTGCTTTTTAGATTCAGGATCTTGTTCCTCTCCTTTATCTTTATTTGCCTGTGATTCTTCAATATATTTAACTTCATTCTTAATTCTTTCCATAGCTCTGTACACTTTAGACTGAACGTAAAATGATCCACCTTTATCTTTTGAGTTAATATCAAATAAGTAATCATACTTCTTTTGAGCTTTATCAATGGTTAAACCACTTAAATCAACATCTAAAATCTTTGTAGCTTCATCTAAAGAAATATCAGTATCCCTTGAACGCGCTGAAGTCTTTTGACCTGGCTTTTGTTGAGCTGTAGTAGCACTTGCAGCTGATGCCTGTTTATAAGCTTCTGTGAACGCCCTACCAAAAACTCGTGCCCCCGTATAAATGACCTGAACTAAAAGTCTATGTGCCATTCTTTAATATTAATTTACTTTTGTTTGAAACACTGTTTTCCTTTATTGTTATACTTCTTTTATTTCATTTTTCAGTTTTCATTTTTAAACATTTTTTTTTTCTTTTCAAACTCTCTCTTTCTGATTTAAAAGTCGCGAGTGCAGTCCATGTCATTTATGCACTTATCGTTCCTCTTGTATAATAAACCACTGTTGTTAAGAGAAAAGAAGTACAGACTAAATGCAAAACGACAAAGATACAGAGGCTGCTGGTCTTTTAATGCTATTTTCAAACCAGCAACAAACCAAGCCGCAACTTATAGTCCCACAAAAGGCTCTTTCACCGCCTAAAATCTTGTCTGATATAGAAAATAAAGTTTTAACTAGATCACCAGGACCTGCTGCTGCTGCATTGGCTAGTGGAAATGGTTCAAATAAGGCAATGGTTGCTGCAGCTGCCTTAGCTGCTGCTGCTGCAACTCCTTTCCCAATGATACATAAACATGATACTATTAAAAAAGATGAAACTTTAAATAATACAAATAATAATAATAATAATATTACTACAATGAATAATAAAAAGAACATTGAAACTGAATTACATCTTGAACCTCCCATTGAATTAAGTAAAATGAAAGAGCCATCTATACATTCAGATATTCCAGTTATCAAAACTGAAATTTCAAATTCTAATTCATCAACTATCAAACAAGAAATAAAAATCAATAATTCGTTGGTGGATACTTCAAAGAAAAAGGTAATAAAACCAACCAATGGATCAAAGGTATCATTGAATGAATTAGAACAGGAGAATGGTGGAAGTAAAATGAAACAAAAGCAAAGAGGAAAGAAAAAAAGACCGTCATATGCTGTTGATCCAGATTCAGGAATAATCGAATGTGTATGTGGTTTAGATCATGATGATGGATTTACAATTCAATGTGATAAATGTTATAGATGGCAACATGCTTCATGTATGGGAATTAAAAATGAAGCAGAAGTCCCAGATAATTATTTATGTTCTTTATGTGATCCTTCATTGAAAATAAATGCAGATGATGCTAGAAAAGCTCAAGAATCCAAGCTACAACCCAAAAAGAGAAAACAATCATTCCCTTCTGAAAAGGCAAAAGAACCTTCGAGTAAACAAGATCCAAAGACAGGTGCAGCTCAGTTTAAAAAAAAGAAAGTTGAAGAAACTAATGAAGATCATGAAGGAGTTGAAAGATATCAAACATTATATTATCCAGTAGATTATTACTTATTTAAAAATGAGTCTATAAAATCATTATTTGCAAAATTACCTGACCTGTTAAAAGAAGAAAAAACGGTCCTTAAATTTGATAAAAATCATTTTGAGAGATCATTAATGGATCCATCCTATCTTAATATTAAATGTGCATACGAAAGTCCAAAGGCCAAATTTACAGGTATTTCTAAACTTGGATTATTTTCAGGTAAAACTGTTAAAGAGGGGAGTATAATATCATATTTTTCTGGAGAATTAGAATTAAAGGAATCGTATACTCAAAATAAATGCAACCAATACTGGTTATTTGGTTGTGCAAAGCCAAGCGTTTTTTTTCATTCAAAACTTCCTATTGTTATTGATGAAAGAGGAATGGGTAATCATACAAGATTCATTCGAAAGTCTTGTAAACCAAATTGTGAAATAAAAACAGCAGTTGTTAATAAAAATGAGATTAAATTTATCTTATCAGCAATTAAAGAAATAAAAAATGATCAAGAACTAACTTTGCCATGGGGGTGGGATGAAAATCATCCTATTTTACTTTTTAATGATGAATATGAATTTGAAGATTTATCAGAAGATCTTAAAAAATTATTAATTAATTCAATACATAATATTTTAGATGTTACCGATTGTGCATGTCATAATTCATCAAATTGCTTGATAAGTAAATTGAAGAAATTTTCACCTTTATTAAGAAATAGGAACAAAAACTTAGGTTCTTATAAGCCTACTCCAAATCAAAATTATATTCCGATTAAAGATCGATATATTGAGAGAGATGAACGCATTGTTGAATACTTAGAAAATGGTGATATCAAGAAAGAAAATAATACAATTGAAATGAATGGTAGTGACAAATCAAGTGATGTTGATTCTGAAAATTTAAAATTCAAAAATGGTCAGCCAAACATCCTGTTGAACTATGATGTTCTTCCAACAAGATTAAGTATTGTCAAAAAATACTCTAATGTTGAGCATAAAAATTCACTAGAGACTAGCAATAACGTTTCTTTAACTTCAGAAGCTTTATATACACCAGTTGATGTTAATTCTAAACTATTAGAGAAATTATCATTGCCACTTGGAGATTCTAAATCGGAAAGTAGTGGAACTTCTGATAATAAGTTAGAAGAGAAGCCAAAGATCAAAAAGAGGTTTAGCTTGGCTGATTACAAGAAGAAGAAGACTGGATAATCTTAAAGGTAAATAAGAAGAGAGATTCGATTGTTTTTGTAGAAATATTTTGTCTTTATAAACAATTTTTTTAATTTGCACATTAATCTTACTTAACTAAGAAAAAATAAATTTTTGAGGATAAAAAAGCCGATCGATCTGAAAACTATGAAATATCTTATAAATTGAATCGTAAAAGCTTTATTAAGCTGATATTGTGTGCAATGTGTGGTATTCTTTTTCAGTTAAATTACTTTGAGAATGAGGTAAATGATCATGTTGATTTGTCTATTTTCCAACATCTTCGACCGATTATAAAAGAAAGAGGAACTGATTACGAAGATTATAAAAAATTTGATCTTTCATATTCTAAATCACATATTGAATTAAATTGTTATTCTTCTGTTTTATCTTTACGTCAACCATTATGTCAACAACCTCTTGAATCATCTGATCCAGATTCAAGATTCATTATACAATTAAATGGTGAATTATATAATGAAGAAATTCATGAACATAAAAATGATGTCTTATTTTTAGAGATGTTATTACAAAAGTATAATGGTGATGTTTTAAAAGTACTTAAAGAATTAAGAGGTGAGTTTGCTTATGTTATAACTGATAAAACTGGTGATACTAATATTAATGGTCCAATAATTTGGTTTGGAAAGGATTCTGTTGGAAAAAAGAGTTTAGGTACTATTGTAAACTCTGAGCAATTGATAATAACAAGTTGTCCACCATCTGAAATTAAATATAAAACTGATCCATATAATTATGTTGAATGTGAAGGGAATAAAGTTTATTGTTATAAAAATAAGGAAATTACTGAATCTTATTTACAAGATCCAGAATCATTTGGGAAAGTTAATTCACAAAAATCTTATGATGATAATAATTTTAATGTTAAAGAATTACATTTAATGTTAACAAATGCTGTTCATGAACGGATATCTACAATTTTTCCAATTCATTCAATAGATTCAGATTCCAAATTTGCATTACTCTTTAGTGGAGGTATAGATTGTACATTGTTAGCTGCAATTTGTGGAGAAATATCTGAAAATATAACTATTGATTTACTGAATGTTTCTTTTAGTAATCCACGTGCTAAACTTAACCCAAATGAAACACCAGATAGAAAACTTGCAATTAAAAGTACAGAAAATTTAAATAAGAAATATAATTCTAAAAGAATATTTTATAGACTTATAGAAATCAATGTGGATTATGAAGAATATCAAGCAGCTAAAGAAAAAGTGATTAATTTAATTTATCCAAATGATACTGAAATGGATCTTTCGATCGCTATAGCATTTTATTTTGCAACCAGTGGTAAAAGTGATAAAATTTCAAGTAATTGTAAAGTATTATTAAGTGGTCTTGGAGCTGATGAACTTTTTGGAGGTTATACTAGACATGAAAGAATATTTACAGAAATTAGTAATTATATTAAAAAGAAATTAAAAGGTAAACCTCAAAAAGAACAAAAATTTAATATAACAAATTTAGAAAATGATTTAGTTAATGAGTTAGAAGAAGATATTGGAAGAATTTGGATTAGAAATTTATCAAGGGATGATAAAGTTATTTCGACTTGGTCAAAAGAGGTAAGGTATCCATTTTTAGATCAAAAATTTATTACTTGGAGTAAAACAATGGTTCCTCTAGATTATAAAGTACATTTTGATAAAGAAACTGGTGCGATTACTAGAAAGTTATGCCTTCGTAAACTTGCTGAATATTTGGGGTTAGATTGGATTGTTGATGAACCTAAAAGAGCTATTCAATTTGGATCTAAAAGTGCCAAAATGGATATTGGATCCGGTAAAATGAAAGGAACTGATAAATTATAAAATGTATTTCTATAACACTATATATAAAGGAGAGATGAATGATTACGTTACAAATACGATGTTAATAATTTAAAGTTTTCAAAGTTCAATTTGCAACTGGTTTATCTATGACCATAACAAATTCAATTCCATCATATTCTGGTTTATCATCATCATCATTTTCTTTATATTCCCATTCTCCTAATCTTATTCGATCACCATGCTTGAGCTCAACGTAACGCTTGTAAGGAATTTCTGTTCCATTTAGCCAAGTACCATTTGTTGATTTTAAATCGAGTAAATATAGTTTATAATTGTCTTCTTCTTCACCATACTTTCGAAATTGGAAAACACAATGTTCTTTTGATACTAATTCATCATATGGCTTTTGGATACAAATATCGCAATGGTTTGATCTCCCAACCAATAAGAACGATTTATTAGTAACCAACGGTATTTGAATCATTTTTGAAGTTTCATTTGGATATACTTTAAACAAATTTATTAATGTATCTTTTGGTTGAACAGCGTCATCAGGCTGGGAATACTTTGAAGGTATAAAAGTTCCTTCAGAATTTATGTACCTTGTGAGTACTCCTGTTGGCTTTAAATTAACGGGGATTCTTCTTAACTGATCCATCTTTCCTGTTTATTAAATACATTATATAGAAGAAGCACGTGACTGTCCCCTCATTTTAATTTTTAAATTTCTCAATAAAAATTTTGAAGGAAAAAGAAAGTTGGAGAGTTTTTTTTTTGAGTTTCCATTACACAAACACACAATCGGCATCATGTCTTACCCAGTCTATTTCAAGGAGCCAGTTAGAGTATGTTTACTTTTGATATTTAATTCATTATATCATGGATGTTTTTTAATTTTTCATTTTTTTGAATTTTTTTAGATTGGTGATAGAATAATATATATAAATATACATCATGAATATAATACTAACATTACATTAAACATTTTGTTTGATTTATATAGTGGTTGCGTTACCAAGCACATAACAAGCCACATCTTTTCTTTTCAGGGTTTATTGCATTTTTAGGTCCTGTCTTCCTCTTTGCAGGTACTCCATTAAGAAGAAAGTTTTTATATGCAGATGCTGAACCTTTACCACTTGATGGTTACCCAATTCCAGCTGGTCAAAGAAAGCAATTAACTGGTTACGAAGATTAAAGGTTTTATTTTCATTTTCGTTTTCATTTCATATTGGTTCATTTTGTTTTATAGTATATACATATATTTTTCTTTTTGTTTAGTTATTTATTTATTCGTGTTAATGGAAATCAATTTAATTTTTGACATAACTTGTTATTTTGAAGTTTACCTTAGTTCTATAAGTTATCTTTATCTTTGTTTAAAAAAAAAAGGAGTTGCTATATTATGTACAAAAGTATAAGTTGGTAGTGAATTAAAATGGTTTACCATCTATAAAATCCTGGAATTTTACCTTTAATTTTACCATCAGCAATTTTATTAACAATTCTTTTATTTAACTCTCTTTGTTTCAATTCCCAAATATTTCTCTTTTGAGTTTGTTCAGATTTTAATAAAATTCTAACACTAACCCATCTATGAGTTAAAATACCCATTCTACCTCTACCTTTCCATTCAACTCTTTTTAGCCATTTACCATCAGTATGAACCCAAAGTTGATCAATATAAAGTTTGTTAATATCATAATTCATTTGTTGAGCATCGGTAACACCACGTTCAAGCATTTCAGCAACTTCACCAGCAACTTTCTTTTCCATGAAATGACATTGAGTAATTGCCTTTTTTAAAGGAAGTCCTTTTAAAGCACGAAGAACAATATTTGTCTTTTTAACAGAAGATTTAATTCTCCATGATCTAAGATAAATTGTTGGTTCAAGAGCTTCAATTTCTGGTTTTGATAATGAAAGTGTATAACTATCATTTGATTCTAAAAGGTTAATTGTATCTTTATTCTTAAAAAATCCATTTTTTAAAACATTTGCTTCATAAATTTTTCTTTTTAATGGAGATAAAAGTGAATTAATTGTGAAATATGGTTTTGGATTAAGAAATTCTTGAAGATTTAAATCATCCTTTGGATTAACATCAGGCGTCATTGTATTTTCAGTTTCAATATCATCATTTTCATTTTTATTATCTTTAATTTGAATTGAATTTGGAATTGAAGAATCAGCTGAAGCTGTCAAGTCACCAAAAACTGATGTATTTGCTGTAGCAAGGCCCCTACGAGTAGTGAGTAGTCTAATATTTGCTCTTGTAGCCACTTTCAAAGCAGAAAACATCGGAATCATACTGCTTGAGAAATAGATATTCTTAATGTTTGTTACAACTTTCTTTTTCTTTCGTCTGTTTCTCTCTTTGAAATTGAAAAAAAAAAAACTTGAAAAACTTGAAAAACTTGAAAAACTTGAAAATTTTAAATTGTTAGAAAATTCTCAAATTTTTTTTTTTCCTTCCTTTTCCTATCAATTTTACTTATATATTCTTACTATTATAACAAAAGTTTCTATCTGATCTGTT
The DNA here is from genome assembly GCA_030564585.1 of Martiniozyma abietophila. Lineage (NCBI taxonomy): Eukaryota > Fungi > Ascomycota > Pichiomycetes > Pichiales > Pichiaceae > Martiniozyma > Martiniozyma abietophila. Next base: position 287,809 of record JAJLVG010000001.1, read on the forward strand.
CATTACATACTATTATCGTATCAATGGGCCGTGTACTTACAGAAGTGTATCCTATTGAACACTCTATCAAAAAGAATTTTAATAATTCTAATACTTCAATTGCGAGTTCCGTTAATACCGCTATTCCAATTACAACAACCCCACATTCTCCTATTCGTCGTCGAAGCTCAGTTTCAGCAGCTTATAGACTTTGTAGAAGTTCACATCGACTTTCAAATACATTAGATGATTACAATTCAAGTTCTAAAGTTAGTTGTATTGTATACCGTTGTCCACAATGTCATGCAGATATTACTAGATCTGATGAAGTATTATGCCGTCAATTTTGGGGTCAATATGGTGAAGCATTTTTTGTTTCTGATGTTGTCAATGTTTGTATAAGTGATGAAATGGAATGGCGTCAAATGCGTACAGGGCGTTATGGTGTTAGAACATGTTGTTGTGTTCAATGTGGTCAAAATGTTGGTTGGAGATATTGTGTTGCAGAAGAAAGAGGTGAAGGTTATAAAGTTGGTAAATATGTTGTTGAAAAGAGCATATTGGATGAATGGTCACTTTAAAGTTTACAAGTAAATAAATTGTTGGTTTCAATGCACAAATTTTTGTTATCAAAATGAATTGGTTATTTCTTTAATCATTTCCTCTTCCTTCTCCTCCTCCTTTTTTTTTTATTTTGTTGTTAAATGGTATTCTTTTGGTATTCTTTATTTTTGGTTATATATTTATATATGATGATATGATGTTTTGGTTATTTCGGTTAGGTTCTATGTTATAAGAGGATAAATAACATGATAAATGGGTTCCTTTCCTTTCTTTTTTATATTTTATGTTTTTTATTTTGTCTTTCTCTCTTTTGATAAGGTGAGAAAGAACTAGTTTTTGTATGGTTATAATGGTTAATAATATGATTTTTTTAAATTAATTGAAAATGAAGTAAAGAAATAACAACGAAAGTTATAACTATTCTTGTTATCAAACTTTGTAAATTTACTCATCATTTATTGGTTGAAAATTAAGAACCCGTAAAACATAATTTGAAGCGATTTGAAATTCGAATAAAAATATAAAAGGAAGTCTATAAATAAAGAAAGAAATAAAAAGGTAAACCTATATAATATATAAAAAAAAAGGGGATTAAATAATACAATAACACAGTTTATTATAACAAAGAAAAATAATAGTGAAAAAAAGAAAAGATAACAAATTGAGATAATAAAGTATATCATAAGATTTGAAGTAAATAGGTGAAGAAAAAAAAATGTATAATTCATTCTTCAGATTCTTCAGATAAACTGGATTCAGTTGATGCTCTTTTAACAATCATGGTATCACTGACAACAACTTTCCTTGGAGAAGGGATTGGTGGTGGGGTTGGAGTTATTGACCTCATTTCATCAAGTGTTTGTTTAAAAGATAAAACATTTTCATTAAGTGATTCATAACGTTTAGGAACAGATCCTGATCTGAACCTTTGATTATCCCAATAATTTTCATTTTGATTATTTAATTTTAAATCTGATGAAGTCCTTTTTAAATCATTATTACGAATTTTCATTAATTTTAATTCTTCAACAAAATCAGTATCAATTGAATTATTATTAAATTTTTTATGATATTTCTTTTCATATTCTGGTGATGTTTCATATTCATTTGGAGTTTCATAAACAATACTCATACTTCGATCTAAAACTGGTGGAGGAGTACCTCTTAAAACTTCTTGAATATCATGTGGACCACCTAAATGATTTCCAGAATTATTATTCATTAAAGAAACTTGATCAAAATTTGCAACACCTCCATGATCTCTTATTAAAGTTCTTAAACCTAATAATTGACTATCATCTTCATTTAAATTTAAGTTTGAATTTGAATTTGAGAATGATGGTACTAAAAGAGGTGGTGGTAAAGGAGCTCGTCGTGATGGTGTTAATTTTGTTGGTGAATAAGCTTCAGGAGAAGAATTCATTGATGCTAAAGTTGATTTTATATCAAGTAATGACCATTCAGGAGTTTGAGTATTTAAAGAATCATTAAATGTTGAATTTGTTGGGGTATTTGGTGAATAACCAAATTTAACTGGTGGTATCAATTCATTTGTTTGAGCAAAAGAAGTAGCCATCATATCATGAATTGGTGAATCAGTTGGAGTATTTGCTTCAATTATTAAATTAGGTTTTAATGATCTATCAGGCATTGGAGGATATCCTAATTCAACATCTTTATTTGTAAAATCATGAGTTAATTTAGATTTATGACAAAACATTGTACGATTTTCATCATTAAATATATCATAATCATCATCATCATCATCATCATCATCATCATTATTATTATTATTATTAAAAATATTAAAGATTTTACTATTAGAATTTTTCCAAATTTTCTTTTTCCAAAAGAAGAATCCAAAACCAGAAAATAATAAAATTCCTAAAATGACACCAACAACTATTCCAGCTAAAGTTTGTTTATTCATTCCTGAATCATCTAAATAAAATGATAAATCATGAGTAGATTTAAATGATGCTAAATCTGTTGTTATAGTAGGTGGTGATATTTCATAAGTTGCTGCCAATTGATTTGTTTTAAAACTTGTAGTAGCCAGTACTGATGCAGTTATTGTGGTATGTTCATCCGTTATAATATACACTTGTGTATATGTCAGTTGTTGATAATATTGAGTAATTGTTGTGGTTGTAGGAACAACTATTTCTTGTATATATGATGATGATGATGATGATGATGATGATGATAATAAAGATTGGGGGAATGAAGAAACAGTAGAAGGTGATGGAGATGAATATGAAAAGGAGGTGATATCTCTTGATCGCGGATGACTTGAAGGTAAAACTAATGATGATGATGATTTTAGAGAATATGTATATGTAGATAACGATGAATAATTAGAACCAGTCCTAAAAGATTTCAAAGTATTTGAATATGAATTATTTGAATTAGAACTTGTTGTTAAATACGAATTATTTAAATAAGAACTTTCTGAAGTTATAATAGAATCATTTGATGATATTGATTGTGAAATGAGAGTATTATTTAAGTAAGATTGAACAGATTGAAGACCTGATGGGAGAGAATTTGTTGTAATTGTTGGAATGTTCCATGTAATCTTTGGAGTGAAAGATTCTGCAGTTAATGCCTTTTCTGTCACGACTGTAACAACTTTATTTGTTGATGAAATAGATTTAACATCCCCCGTAAAATTCAATTCAAGGGTAGAACCAGGATCTTTTGACGTTGACGTTGTTGCTGAAGACGTTGTTGTTGTTGACAGTGAAAGAGAGTCTTGATCATCACTGAGCGAATACACGGCAATCTTCCTTGCCCACAATCGAAGATTTACCATAGGTGGGTGTGTATGTGTATGTGTATGTGTATGTGGGTGTGTGTGTGTGTTATTGCTTTAATAATCAATCAAACACCACAGTCTCACTCTCTTTCTCTCTCTTTAACAATTCTCACACAAAAACGAAACAAACAAAAAATTTGAAAAAAAATTTAAAAAAAGAAATTTCGATATTTTTAAAAAAAATAAAAGAAAAAAACAATAAAAAATATTGAAAATATCAACAAAACTCAGCAATCCACGAAGGGATATTCATTAAATCAACAACAACTTCTTCTTCTTCTTCTTCTTCTTCTTCTTCTTCTTCTTCTTTACAATCATTTTCATTTGTAATTTCAATTCCTCCAGTTTCAATTAAATGAACCCCAAATAATTTACTATGGGCCTTGTGTATACTAACAAGAATTGGTGTAAAATTTAATTCTAATCCAATATTAAGTTCTTTATTAAATTTAAATAAATCATTTTTAATTTGTAATTCAGAAATTGTTAAAATTCTTGATGACTTTAATTCTAACATTTTATTGATATTAAATGCAATATCAATTAAATCATTCATTATTGGAGGTAAATTATTATTTTTTTTATTATTATTACTTTTAAATTTATTATAATTAATTGTTTCCGAAAATCTATTTTCAAAATGAATAAATGTTATAATTGATAAACAGAATATTCCCCTTCCAAATATATTGTAACTTTCATTATTTATTGATTCATCTTTAATATTATTAAATTCATTATCTAACCTTTTAACTCCATTAACAACAATTTCATATAATAAATGTGAAATATTTGTATTTATTATCCATCCATTATTACCAGTATTTTCTGATATATAAGTACAAAGTAATTTAAGTTTAAAACTATTCAAAGAAAATGGAAATTTATTAGAATAATTATCATAAATTAAAGTTGTTAATTTATTCATTGGCCAAGATCTTAAAGGAATTATTAAAATTGATTGTTTAAATATTTTAAACATTACTTTTAAATAATGCTTTTCAACTAAATTAATTTGACCAGATTTTGGATTCCAATCATAAAAATCTGAAAATTCATCAAATCCACTATATTTATAAAAAAATTGAAAAATATTTTTATATTTATTAAATATCATTTTTATTGAACATTTTGAATCACAATTTAAACAATTTATATCATCATAAATTTGATTATTTTGATTATAATCTTTAAAATCTTTTAATTTAAAATTTTTAATATTCATACCACATTTTAAACAATCAATTGGTAAAGTTTGATCATCATTAGATTCACATTTATTACATTTGCAAATAAAATAAAATGAATCAATTAATTTTTTCTGTCTCATTTCTGTTGGCATATTAGTTGAACAATAATTAAAAAAAATTTCTTCTGATGGTCCAATTGATTTAATTGCTTTAATAATAACTTCTAAATTATCTTTCCAAATAATTGTACAATTTGGTTCACAACTATGATTAATTAATGAAAATATCGGATCAAACATCAATCCAATCCCATCCCCATAAACATCATTTAATGCAGTTGAATTAACAAATACTATTAAAAATATTCTATATATTCCATCAATATTAATAATTGGATATTCATTATCACTAAATGAAAACATCTTTTGTTTATCATCAAAATAATTTTTTATTACTTTGGCCATTTTATTTTTCATTATATCAAATAATAATGAATGTTCTTTCATAACTTGATCAGGTGTTTTTAACCATTTAGAAAAGATTTCAACATGATCACTCAAATTAAATAAAATTTCTTTTAAATCTTTTCCTCCTCTTGCACATTTAATAAGAATTTTAAAAGCTGTTAAAAGTAATAATAAAAATTGATTCATAAATTGTTGATCATTAATATCATCTCTTTGATTTTCATCAAAAGATGGTTCATTAGGAATTAAAATCAAATCATCTTGAACAAAAGAAACAAATTCACATTCTAAATCGTGCCATTCCATCATAGCTTTAATTTTACATGATGAACTACAAAAATATCTTAAATCACAAGTATCACATTTACATATATTTCTTTTAAGAATTTCTCTTTGTAAACATTTTCCACATTCAGAACAAGAATCTTTTGTATGATTTAATTGTTTAATTAATGGTTTAAAAGAAAATATTGTATCACCATTATTTAAACAATTTTGTTTAATAGTATTCAAATGATTAACACGTTGACAAACTTTTAATCCTCTTTTACCATCATTAATATTTTCAGATTTAATAATTTTAATATCATGGTCATTTGAATGAGTTACATAACATTTAAATCCATTTTTCTTTGTTTGAATATCTTTACAATTTAAAATTGATTCAACTTTTGTTTCAAATATTGGTGAAGGAATAGCAAATTCAACAATATCATTTGTAACATCTACTAATTTTAAATATATTTCAGAATCCATATTATGTTATATATGTATGTTATATAAATACTATCGTTATATATATTTGAAATTAAGGCATCTTACTAGAATCATATTGAAACTTATTTAACTTTGTGTGCTCATCTTCTTCCTGCAAGAAAAGGAAAGGAAAAAAAAAAAAAGGCAACAAAAAATTCAGCCCAAATTTTCGGACTTTAATTCATTTAAAATGGCTGTGCTTCAGGATGATGTTTTTAACTTATCAATAAATCCTCCTAATTCACCTAAAAATGTCATAAATTCAGTTATCCAACAACTTAAATGCCACCATAATGAAAAATTATCAGTTTTACCTTCAAAAGTCAATTCACGTAAAATTGATGAACTTAATGTTTCAATACAAGAAACTAAAACTTTAGATTTAATTTTAGGGAACATTGCTGGGAAACTTCCAAATACTAAAGCTAATTTATGAATCCAATTAGTATCAATTACTAAATGATCAGTTGTAATTAATTTTTCATGTTTAGAAATAATAACTTCATTAAATATATTACTAATTTGTTGCTCAAATAATTTTAAAACTAATTCTTTCTTTTCTAAAGGAATTAAAATACAATTATCAATAACTTTCCTTTTATTGAGTTCTTTCCAATCTTTAATAAAACCAGTAGACATCTTAATATCAGTAAATAATCTTTGTAAATTACTAGGAAGACATGAAATATAATACAATTTTGTAATAAGTTTCCCAAATTGTTTCCCTGCTTTTAATTTTTTATCTTTTAACTGGTCAGGATAATCTAACTGTGTTAATACATTAATAAAATCATTTTCAAAAGATGATAAATTCAATAAAACATAATCAGGAACCATTTGAAATGCAAGTTTTGAAATTATTTTTATAGATGATAAAAATATAATTTGATCACATCTTGAAATATAAAATGAAATTTCATCTGAATATAAATTCCAAAATTTCCAATCAAGTTTAAAAGATGAAATCTGTTCTAATAATAAATTGATTTTAATAGATTTCCAGCAATTATATAAAGAAATTAAATGTTCACAATAATTTTTTATAATAGAATAATATTCCTTTTGTTTAATCTCTAATAAAATATCGTCAAAATATGGTATGTAATGTGATCCATTCTCATCAAAATAACTAAATAAATGATCATCGTAATTCAGTGGGGTATATGTATATAAATTAGATTTGACCTTATGTGAAGTACAAATAGATTGTGACGTTGTTCCTTTTGGAATAATACATGGATCTTCAAGATCAATTTCTAGTATATTTAAAGCCAAAGAAATACCATAATAATGATATCTACTTTGACCTCTTATTCCAAGCCTTTTAGTCTTGATATGTGGAAACAATTTCTTAACAACTTTCCCAAATGATGCACTACATAATGGAGGTATATCATTGGCACGACAAGTAATGACATAATTGTTGTAAATTAAATGTCTCATTACAATACCATCCTTATCATCTTTAACTGTTTTCATCAAACAAGTCATTGCAAATACTTGATGACCACGCTTTTTCAAAGTTTCAACTTTCCTATTCTCTTGAGACATCTTGGTATTTGATCCCAGCATCTTTGTTAACTTTTGCTCGTTCACAATAATATCAAGGGCTAATGGAGAAATATCGCCGGAGACATATCTTCTAGCTTCTTGAACCATTTCATCTTCATCATTAATTATCTTTTTAGAAACAATGAAATCAGATAAAGGTGATCTTGAATTTTCCTCACTTGAACTGATTAGATCATCTACCGAATGTCTTGAAAGGGGTGTATATGAATTATAACTGGACCCATGTAGTATTGTCTTTGATTGATTATGATTTGTATAATCGAAATAGCTATTGATTGGGGATATAGAATCATTAGGAGTAAACTGATTAAAGCTATTAATACTTCGTTTTTGGAAACTTTCCAAATTACCCAATTGATCAACTCCTTTTAAATGTTTAGTATTAGAAAATGATGAATTTGTATTCAAGTGGTCTAAAGATTTATTCTCTGTATCAATACTTCCCCCTTCATCATTCAGATTCATACTTTTTGTTCCATTAACTTGTTCATTAGATGCTGAAAAGGGGGGTAGTAGTTTTTCTTGGTTATTCGAAACTAACAATTTAATTTCATTTACAAATTTGACAGGTGGTAACTTATGATCATGCTGATGTGGATCACTCTGGTTAAATGTTTGAGATTTTGAATAATCATAAAAGTTTTCCAATTGTGAAATATTATTAAATGAATTGGAAGGATAATCAGGATTGATCAGATCTTTAATTGGTATATCGTTGGAATTTTCAACATCATTTTGATGATGTTTGGTGTTATTACTGAATGACATAATTATATGATCGATATGGTATTATATATGAAATGAAAATAAAATAAAAATAAAAATAAATGTGAAAATGAAATGCAATGTTGAATGATTTAGACAAAACTAAAACTAAATAACATAAGTAAATAAAATAATGCTGGTAATAAAGATACTAATCGAATGGAATAACAGCTGTGGTAAAATGATTGGTAATTATGCTAAAACAAAAAAAACAATAAAATATAAATAAGACGAAATAAAAGTTAAATTGGAATACTAAAAAACAAGGGCAATTTGATGTCGTTTTTTAATAAAATGGATGTTAAAGGTATTATCACACCAAGATACAATGAATAAGACCTTGATCAATTAGCAGATTAATTATTTGCTGTCAGCTTTTTATATTCAACTTGAAAGAAAAGTGTCCTACTAAGTGAAGTTTGCTCGCGATGATTAATACCGATTGAAAGGAGGGTTAAAATTAAGTATTCGTACATAAATTACTCTTAATGGCCATATATTTACGTCATTTGCTATAATACATACTGAAGATCTGTAAATATTCCATTGAAAAAATCATCAAAGTTAGTGAAATTTGCCAAGTCAGGGAGCTCAAAGCTGTGGTCAGTATCTTGGTTCACAGAATGCTCAGCAGTGGAAGGACCTTCTTGCATAGTAAAAAAGGATGATCTTCTTCTAGACATTGAATTCAAATTTTTACTCTGTCCATCTCCACTATTACTTCTTTTGATTAAATCTGTATTTCCGGTTTGTGTTATAACCGTAGGAGTAGATTGGGTCGAACTATTAGCAGTACTATTGTTTCCAAATATTGGCAAATCATTTAATAATAACTTTGTCTGTTGTTGACTATCTTTTCTATTTCTATACATTCTTGGATTTGTTATAGATCCACTACCAACAAACCTTTTGTCAGATCCTTTTTCCAATTCTAAGCCTTGATTATTATTTGCAAGTTCAACTAACTTTTGAATTATCTTTGCGATTGTTTGAGTAACATCATTTAACTCTTGTCCTAATTTGCTCAAATGCCAAAATGTTTTAGAAATTAAACTTATAGAAGCTTTCTTTTCCTCTAATTTCATATTCTTTAAAAATTCAAATAATGTAATACAGGCGTATGCAATTTGTTTCATTTGAAAAGATGGTGTACCTTTTATCATATCTGTTCTAGATTTAAGGAAACTGTCTAATAATTCAAGCGAGTGTTGACAACATGTGTTAAAAGTTAGGCCTAAAAGTTTCTCATCAGTTTGCTCTGATGATTTCAAATATTCCAACACTTTTCTGCCCAATATTATATGACAAAAGTTATAAGAATAAATGAGAACATGAGAAACATCCTTTTCCATTATTTTTACCCATTTTTGTTTCCATTCTGACACATCATAAAATGTTAACAATTCTGTATCATTATCAATTTCATTTAAACAACCAGACGTTTCTATATGGTCAGGATTATTTAAGTAAAGTGTCAATACTTGAAATAATTCAAGTTCGGAAACTTTGATAGCATCTCCAATGGTAGCATTAGAATAAATCAAAGATAACCTATGGATTTTCCACCATATATCCCTCATCATAACAGGTTTTCCTGCGCCAACAGCATTTTGAATATGACAACAACATAATGCATTAAATATTCTTAAATGAAATAGATCATCATCATCAAATACGTTTTTATGAACCACATTTTCAATTATATTTCTTAAATCCACGGATCTTATATATTGCATTAAACTAGAACCACTTAAAATCCATTGATCAAAGCTTCCCATATCATACATACAAACGTAGAGTAATCCTTCGATATCATGATCGGACAATATGTGTGAGCTGCTTGTATTGTTGATCATGGAAATGAGTAACATCGAAACATCCTTATGAATATTAGAGTTACGATAATCCTTTGATAGTTCAATAGCAACTAAAACAAAAGTACAAGTAATAAATGGATGCGCAATCACATAATCCTTATCAATTATACTGATTCCACCAGGAATGATCCAAAAATGAGAAATTTCAAGAAACTCTTTAGCTAGACGTAAGAATACAATTTCATGCTGTAAAAAATAATCAAGAAATCTTTTTGTAGATTCCATAAACAAATCTTGATTGCTGTTTTCTGATGTTTTCAAAATTAAAGTCTTTTTTATCCTGCTAATAATACTGATTGGAGCATTTAATTCTTCTCTGTTAGGTATAGCGTTCATCAAATTATCAAAATTATCAGTCTGAGGAAGGAATGATTTACTGTCATTATTTTCAAGTTTTTCTTCATGATTATTAACCACGTCGATAAGTCTATCAAGTTTTGATTCAATATTAAGTATTGATTGTTCTAAATTCGTTAATGATGAAGTTTTGTTATCATTATCAAAAGATTTCCCTTCCGGAACATCTCCATGGGAAAATTGTTTGTAGTCAATCCCTTTTGAAAATGGTAATTCACATTCTATATTTAGTCGTTTGCACCTTTGGCAAATAATATTTCCCTGGGTTAAAACACACCTTGTCTTTAATTTTCTACAAGAATCACAAGAAAATACCCTTCTCTTCTTTCTTGATTTGAGCTTTTTATTTGATAATGTTTTTGAATCTTGATTGTCAATGACACTATAACCTCTTCCTTCTTTCAGTGAATCATCAAAAAAGTTGTTAATCATATTTGATTTTTTGGATTCAGCTGGTGAATCGCCTACAAAGGAATCAAATTTAGATAATAAATTATGATCCATAAACTGCATACTTTTTCCTAATAAACTATTCGAATCTCCTATTAGTTGACTTCTCCCCAAATAGTCTGCTAAAAGAATATCATTATCTGTTCTAACATTTGTAATCTTTATTTTAGATGGTAGAAAATCTCCAGATTTTTCGTTCAAACCTGTATCAGTTACAAATTTATTAGAAGGACCTTTTCGTATCCTGTTGCTATCTTCGTTGTCTTTCAAACTATCCATTGTGCATATAGAAGATGTAATATAATTATTCTTTTGATATTCGAAATCTGCAGAGAGTGAAAATTATCACCAGCGAGTTTGTTTATCTTACTTTCCATTTTTTAATGATATTCTTACCCCATAAATATACAATAGGCAGCTATTGCAGTGTTAATTAAATAAACGAAAATAACTATTATAATCATTTGATATATATATTCTAAAAGTAAGAAATATGCAGCTCAGGATCTTTAAAAGCAAATGAAAAAAAATGAAAAAAAAAGAGACCCAACAACAACAATTTAAAACATATTATAAAAAATAGCAAATATACCGCTCGCAAGGACGCTCATAATAGAAGCTTGAAGAGCTAAACCACCAGAATTTTTTTGTTTGAAGATACCTCCTTTATCGCTTGTTTTGTTGCTTGAAATAGATCCGGTTATATCTCCTTTCTCATCAACTAACAAAATTTCACTACCAGATAATTCAGAAGAGCATTCAATTTTTCCTCCACGAACGACTTTAGCAACCTCTGATTTTATCCAATCCTTACAATCAATAGATCCTGAAGATTTAAGAATTGCACTTCCTTTGACAATTTTTAATTTTTCAAAATGATTTGATGAAAGGTCACCGTGCAGTTCAATAGCACCACCAACAGATTGTAAAGAAGGGAAAAAGTCAATATTTTTAATTTTAATATTATCAATGACCATCAAACCACCACCAACTTCTGTCAAAGCGGAAAAGTCGACTTTTTCTAAGTTTTCATTATCAGTGATACTCAAAGTTTGGCCTGTTGATTTTAATTTTGGAAGACTCAATTCAGTGAATTTATTATTAATGAAATCAGCATTTTTTTCTACAATTTGTAATCCTTTCAGATCGACTGATTCTGTATCTTTAATAGTAAGAGATTTCACCCAAGTTAATTCAGGCATTGATAATTTTAAATTTTGAGCATTTGCTGAAACCAATAATTCTCCAGTTATTTCAGTAACTGAAGATTCTATTCTCTCTAAAAATCTATTATTATTAATATTCAATGATGCTAAAGTTTCAACATTGAAACCACCAAACCCTGTCAATGATGTATCTGACAGGATAACAGAATTGATATTTCTGATACCATCTTCAAAATTAACTGAACTTAAAATTGGTAAAACATGCCATTTCAAAGTATCTACAGTTGTCAATTTTGGAAATGCCAAACCTGTTAGTGAAGTTAATGTATCTAAGTGGAAAGTTCCTCCGATCATTTCTAAATTCATTGCTTGGATCTTTATTAAAGAGCTAGCATTTGAAACTATAAAGTTACCTTTTATTTCGGATATTTGACCTAAATCCATGGAATCCATGTCATAACCAGAAATATAAATATCACCGGAAATAACAGGACAATTTGACAAAGCTAATAAATCACCGGAATTATATATCATATTTTCAGATTTAAAACATTTTGGATCAACTTCATAATCAGTGTTATTTCCACCAGCTTTGAGTAGTTTAAACTTTGATGCTGTAACAACGTTAAACATTGCTAAAATGAAAAATTGGAACCTCATTGAAAGTGAAAGCGTAATATTATTATAATAACAATCCTATATATTAATGAAGTGCTTTTCAAATAGTTGAAATACAAAACTTTATAAACAGAACACCCTATCGGGCAAGTAAATGAAAATTCAATGAAAGAAAAGAGGCAACTTTTATAATGCTTGTTGCCTAATCCGGTAATATGACAGATAAGCGCGAGATTAAATTATATGATGAAAATAAAATTTTAAACTATCATTAATAAGTACAATATATAAAGACGATGACAGGAAAAGTCAAACGGCTTGTTTCTTACCATCAAATATCCATCCTCCAGCGATACCTACCACCCACACGGTTATACCAAATATTCCAACCCATTTTTCTAGAACCCATTTCCTGAAAGGAACTATAATTGCAAAGATTAGAAACATTACTGCCAGAGCACCTAATTGATACCAAATTTGAAAATCAAGAATTAACTTAAGATTATCAGATGATTTTTTAAAATTTAATAGTAACACCAAAGTACTTACACCTCCAAGGCCACCACATAAGTATATTATTACACCGCCCCAGACTGATGTAATAGCAACGTCTAGCTGATTTAATCTAGCAAGAGTGATTGCTGTAATGAGATCACCAGCACTATTTGCAAGTGAAACAATAGTAATTGCAAGAAGAGATTCTGAAAGGTTATAATCACTTGCTAGTTTAGTAATTAAGTAAACAAGTAAATCTGTTAAAGTTGATAATAGTTTCAAAACATAAAATAGTGAAACTATTGCAATGAGAATTGAGTAACTAACCTCAAATTTATTCTTAAATACATCATCCATAGAATCGGTTATTGTTCGTGTTCTTTCTTCATATTTGGTAATACAATAACAAATAATTGGCAATAAAAGACTGGGTAAAATACAAAATAAAAATAAATCAAAATAATAATTCTCGTCATCTTTAAATATTGAACCAAAATTCGTGAATAGCCAAGGACCGCATGCTAATTGCCATGGGAAAAGAAATTTTGTATATGCATGTTCCCAAATATAAAAGTCGGGATCAGTTTCTTGAAGATGAATGGGAATTGGAAGTGGAATCAAGATATTGAAACAAATTGTGAAAGGTAAAGTAATAATTGAATATATTTTTACAGGTCCTGTTAATTTATGTAAATTATCAATTTGGCTGATTTTCTGAAATAAATTTTTTGTTCTATGAAGATGGTTCTTCATTTGTTCTTCTAGCATTCTTTCATTACGTAGAATCTCTGAACGATACTTTGATAAATACCTTGTTAAAGGTTGTCCTTTAGGTCTTTTTGTAACAGTAAGAGGAGATATTGAACTTTCACGATCTGAATCAGGTTGTTTAAGTTGATTATTTTGCGTATTATTTGCAATGTTCATAACTGAGTCAGCTATTTTATATTCATTTTCTTGTTTATTAAGTATCAGAGGTTCTTCATTATCATGGACGTGATAAGTTATAAAAGAAGATTCTTCACCATCCGCAGTTGTAATAGATAACTTAGGTGTCCTTGTTTTTGATGAGTATGATCTAGGTCGAGTAGGCTTTGGAGTGAATAATTCAGGCTGAGTTTCATTAATATATAAGCTTTGTTCTGTTAAAGAATTTTGCAGTGGAGAAATCTCATCATTTGTTGTAACTTGATCTGTAGGAATAGAAATTCTGGGTGTTTCAATTTCTTCTTCAATATTACTTCGATTAATAGAATGACTATCAGTTTCACTTACTCTCATTCCAAGCGTTGCTAGCTTTAGAGAATCAAATAATGGTAATCTCCATCCGTGACCTTTTTCTAAATTTTGAACTGCAGTATGAAAATAATAATCTTCTAAATCAGAGCTTTGTGATGCTTGTGTAACCGTAGAGTTAGATCTTGATCTAGGTTGTTGTGACGATTCTTCTAAAATGATAGATGGATATCTTTTATAGTTACTATTAATCCTAGTAGGTAATTTATAAACTGCAGAATTTTCAGATGGAATAGGTGATAAAGGATTAATAGTACCAGATTTTGGTTTTAAAATATTAAGATTGGACATTTCTTGAGTATGTGAACGATCAAGTCCAGAAAAGTAAGGAACTTCAATTGAACCATCATCATCTTTTGATTCTTCATCTTGATATGGTTTCGAAGAATTATATATTAAAATTGTCATTACAGCAGCATACAATGATAATAAGGCTAATGATTCAATTAAAGAGATTTCACCATCAGAAAGTATATAAGCAACTGCACAAACAACTGACAATAATAATGATATTTGAAGAATCCATTGTTTTGGATTGACTCTAATACCTTTTGGTAATGATTTCTCTTGTTCAGTTTGTCCCTCATGTCTTTCCCGTTCTTCTTCATCTTCATTATCATTATGTTGTTTATGGGCGAGGACACAAACTGTACCTAAAACCACACAAACCGAAAAGCATCCACTTCCAAGAACTTCACCAACTCCTAAAGATACTGCTCCGGGGGTTCCTCTTCGAAGAGCAATGAAACATGTGAGTAAGTCCGGGGCAGCATTTGCTATTGATAAAAGGGTCATAGATAAGACATGTGGTGAAAATGGGAGATTATCCAATAAAAATGTGATTGATGGCATGAGGAATGTTGCCAATGTAGCAAGTACTACCAAAACCACAGGAATGAGAAGGGTTGGAGGTAACATACTTCCTAATATTTGAATAATATCGTTGCTCCTTATAAGAATGATTTCTCTCTCTGTGAGAGTTAACATTTGACTGAAAAATCAGTTAAATTTAATTTAAATTTTATATGAGCGCAAAATTCACACACAATCACAATCACCATACATATAGATTTACATTTAATATTTAAAATATATATAATAGGGGGCAGGGATCATAAAAGAAGTTGAATTGAATTTATGCTTACAAATCTTTTGAGAAGATAGGATCGATTCTTCTCTTTTTTTTAAAAAAAAAATTTTAATAAACACACGTTCTATATACAGACAGGTTCGAAATGAATGAAGGAAGGAAGCAGAGAAAAGATAAGAGAGATGAATCATTCAGCTTTTTCAGTCTCTAGATCGTTTAACAATGATTTAGGAACTCTTTCAGTACCAGTAAATGGTAATCCTAAACCGGATAATAATATTCTTGCTTCAGGATCGACTTGTGCAGATGTTTTAATAGAAATATCAAAACCAAAAGTTTGAGGCCATGAATCTTGATTTAATTCAACTTCTGGAAACAATTTAACATCTTCAGATGTTAAACCAAATGCAATAGTACCATATCTATCACCACTCCTGTTTGAAACACCTGCAAATTCTCTAACTCTTGGTAAAACAATTTCAGTTAATGTAGATAAAAATTGAGATGCATTTCTACCATGAAGCTCAACTTTAGCACCCATCTTCATACCTGGTCTCAATTTCCAGTTAGGAACGTTAGTCTTAGCATATATAGGCTTTGGTTTAACACCAGTAATTTGTTGAAGTTGTAACATTGCACCAATTGCTTGTGCAGGATATAATTTAGCATCTTTAACGAAACAATTTAAAACAATCGATTCAACACGAGGGATGTTAGATTGATCACGCGTTCTAATAGTTGGTGATGGAACGATTTGACCTTTTGGTTTTCTAAGAGGTCTATTTAAATGGTATGGAGAACTCATATCCCATTGTCTTCTCTTGTTTCCGTAAATCGTTTCTTGACCATGTCTATAATTAATCAACAAGAGATCAGGAGCCAATGTATTATAATAATGGTCTTGAACACGATCTGCATGTGTAAGTTGAGGTCTAAATCTTGGAGATCTGATGTCAGTTGGTTCAATTTTAAGTTCAGGAAAACGAGGTGAAAGACGACTCTTTTTGATCTTGACTGTATGATGGATTGGGTTTACAATCGAGTAACCAACCTTTAATGCCGAAGAAGTTGTAGAGAACCCACGAGATTGCATTTTAAAACTTTTAAAAGATGGATATTCCTGTTCTTGTTCTTACAACTTCAATGGACGAAAGAAAAATTGTGAAAAAAAGTTTTTGAAATTTTGAATTTTTGAATTTTTTTTATTGAAAGAAAATGAAAGCGAATTTTTAAATTTTTAATTTAATTTAATAATATTTTAAAGAGAGAGGAGAGATTGATTTTGAAGATTACAAGAAATATATATTTATATTCCTGTGAGTTAACAACACAATTGTAAATGAAGATATCGTTCTTGGATATTGAAAAACAGTTTGAAGAAGATGTGGACGATGAATTTATGGAGCCTGAAACGTTATTCAGACAGAAAATAGCAACAGATATACTGAATGTTTCAACAACGGTAGCATCATCATTTGCTTTATTAGACTTAGGTAGTGAAACAAGTGATGATGAATTAACAGATTATGAATATAGTAGTAATAATTCTGAAAATGAAATTGAAATTGAAATTAGAGATGAGAATGATCTTATAGGTTCATATTTTGAATCAACAATAAATTCAAAATTATTGGCACATAAAACTCATATTAAATATTTATTAGAACAAGAAAGACAAAGGATCGAACATGAAAAACTTGAAATTGAAAATAAAAGGAAATTAGAGGAAGCAAGGTTGAAAAGAATTCGTGAAGAAGAAGAAAGAAAGCATCGAGAAGAACTTGAACGTAAACGTCTTGCAGAAGAGGAACAAAAGCGTATTGAAGAAGAACAAAGATTAATTCAAATTAAACTTGAGGCTGAAAAGAAAAAAGCTGATGAAGAAGATGCAAAGCGAAAAGCTTTAGAACTTAAAGCTAAACAAGAAGCTGAGCTAGAAGCAAAAAAAAAAGCTGATGAAGAAGAAGCAAAGAGAATAGCAACATCTTCCTTTTTTAATAGAACAGATTGTAATCAAACTTTTGAAAAGTATAAAAGAGAAATCATAAAAATCAAAAAAGAGATTGTGGAACCTCTCAAAGAAAATCCTGCTCTTAAAAAAAATGTTAATGCTCATAAAAGGAAGATAAATCCAAAGTTTGGACAATTGACCAATTCTCAACAACAACTAACTAGAATTACAAATGAATTAAACGATTTAATATCACAAGCAAAATCAGATCCTTTAGTATATCGATGGATATTAAACTTTGTTGCTAAAGCAGTTGTTTCTCAAGCTGAAGCAGAAGTTGCCATCAAGCCTCACATGGCAACACCTTTAGCAAAATTAAGTCTTAACCTAATAATATTACATCCTGAACTTTTTGAGTTTTTGATGGCACGTCTTGTTAAAAAATGTCCACTGATAATTGGATTTTCTTGTTCAATCGATACTGAAGAAGGGAGATCCAAAATGGGTTGGAAAAGAAACTCTGATGGTAAATTTGAAGATTCAGTTCAATATGCAGAACGTCTATCAGGGATTATAACGCTATATGCTGTGATTACAAAGCTTAAATTGAATTCTACTTTTATTGGATATAATTCTTCTATACAACATCCATTACCAATTGAAAATTCTTGGAAATTTTTGGCTAGAATGGTTGATACGGCACCTGGACTTATATCAGAAACACACTTTAGAGTTGTTGGTGCTTGGTGGGATGCATGTGCAGTTGAATTCGAGCAAGCATATCGAAATCAAGCTTCAAAGCTTTTGCATTTAACTGCATTCAAATGGACAATTTTAGGTAAGCAAGGAGCAGCTAGAGAACGGTTAAAAATGTTAGGTGAAGACTGGAAAAGTGGTAATTGTAAGTCCTTTGATGGTATGATGCCTTGAATATGTATATTTCATCAAACTGTCTTTTAATTAGTAACAATCTCTTCATTTTTTTTACAATATTTTACAGTCATTTTCTATCATATTATAATAAACTTTCGCATACAAAATATAGTAATATGAAATTTAATGTCTCGTCTTGGAAATCTTGATATATACTTTGAACTTATAATCCATAGCATTACGAATATGGTACGACCTGAAGTTATAATTCCAGAAATTCCTGTTGATCCTTATCCAATACATGTTCTACCTACGCCCATTATTCCTGGCTTTGGAAGGGGTTCTTCAGATCTTGGATTTCCTACGGCTAACATAAATATTGATTCTAAAGGATCTCTTGAATCATTAGATACAGGAGTTTATTTTGGATGGGCAAAGGTTTCTATACCTGATACTGATGTGAAACATGAAAGTCATACAGAACAACGTCTTGATGGAAAATCGAGTGTTTCAATTACTTATGGTCATGATTTATCAGAATCAGAATTAAATAAAATTTATCCAATGGTAATGTCTCTTGGATGGAATCCATTTTATGGAAATAAGTCAAAGACCTGTGAGATTTATATAATTCATGATTTCAATAATCCTTTTTATGGTGCCAATCTAGAAATATTAGTTTGCGGATATATCAGACCAGAATTAAATTATGAAGGTATTGAAGCATTAAAAAATGATATTCAAATTGATGTTGATACTGGTTTAAAGTACTTAAATAAAGAAAACTACTCTGATTTGAAACAATTATTTAAATAAGATATATAAATCTCAAAAAAAGGAAGGTTGAAAATTTACTAAGTTTGTTTTTATCAGTAAGTATTAACGAATGAAACTATATAAAATAGATATTTACTCTAGACGTCTTGAATCATCAAATTATTTGACTTGAAATGGAAATACATGAATCAAAAAAAAGGACTTGTATGTATGCTCTACATTGTGTAATCGAGTTATTTTGAAACAAAAATCAGTAAGCGTACTCTTTCACATTAATTTCAATTTTTTGTCTGTATTGTCTTTGTTTGTAAACCCAAACATTTGCTTTAATGTTGTTATAGCAACAATCATCATTTTACTAAACCAATAGACGTTGAGAACATCCAAAACTGCATTACAAGTTAGAATAACAATAGCTCCAATAGTTGTAAACCTTGGATCAGTTCTGGCAAACCATAAGTCATCACCAAGTCTAAAAACCTGTAACCAACCCCAGCAAATTCTTATAAAAAAGAAAATTAAAATTAGAATAATATTATTGATTAACTCAACGGTTTCATTTAAAGCATTAAATTTAAGACCAACCCATCTGATATTTAAAAATGGAGTTGAAATTTCAAATAAAAGAAAAATAGATGAATAATATTGAATAAATTTATACTCAACTGCAATCCAAAAAACAGCTGTAGATACAATACCGTGAAGCAAAAATCCAATTCCAAAGTAACCAACATACCAAGCAGAAACAGCTGCATCCCAAATAAAATAACTAAGAGCCATAGTAGTATAAAACTTAGAATAAGGAGTTGTTGCAAACACGTGATCAACATTTAAGTAAGGATTATTAAAAACCGGTAAACCAAGAAAACAGATAAGAGTTGCCTGAATGAATGATACTGTTCTAATAGACACATCAGCTTGATCCTTTTTTTTCTTTAAAGTTTTATGAATTGCCGGAATATGCAGTAATAATTGGGAAAGTAAATGCAATAGAGAATAAAATGATAATCCAGTAAGTAATGTGTGGAGATTGTTGGACACAAGTTCAGTTTGTTGCATCCATAATGGTAAATGTGGTGATATAAACTCGTCGGCAAAAGGTTTTAATGAAGCTAATGGATCATTATACTCGTACTTCTCCTTGAAGCTAGCTAAAAGTTCCATGTTGTGGTTGTTTTCACACACAAATAATTATACCGTGTTAAATATGTTATCAAATGGGGTTAATTTACTTTTTAACATTTCCATAGCGGCGTGAATTTTCATTTTTGTGTGAGTGTTGGTGGATTATAGCTCAGCATAATCACACAAAAAGTTTGTGTCAAAGCTAGATGTTACAAATTTGAATTATACATTGTTATCTGGTGGAATTTATGGATTGGAGCTCTTTCTCTGCTACGCTTATCTCGTTTTCAATTCGTTCTAACTCATCAAGCGCATCCTGACATCGGATACTTTCCTCATCGAGATGGACAACCATACGGTCTAGATATACTCTCATGTTCAACGCATCATCGTTCAGTCTCCGTTGCTTCAAAGTCAATAGTGATATGGAAAATAAAAGTTCAGCCTTTCTATCTGGTGATCCACAAATTTCACTTTTCACTTTATCGAGTATTGCAAGTGCATCTGTTATAAAATTAACTTTCGATTCAATAATATTAAAATCTTTGCTTGATCTTAATCTTTGAATTCGATTTTTTGAATCTACAATTTCTTCATCCGTCAGTTTCAAAGAGACTTCAAAAAAACTCAACCATTTGAAATCTGATGTTTCTTTACTTTCAGCTTCCCTCTTTATATCCTGATTAGCACTTTCTTCATATAATTCCTTTTTATTATTAACTTTGTTCATTTTCTTGAAATTTTCCATTAAATCATCAACATTCTCTGAAATCTTTGAAAGTAAAAGCTTCCGATCTTCTAATTCAAGTCCTTTGATTAAAAAATGTTTGGATTCTTCAATATCAGATAACTTATCTAAACAGTATACCATTCCTTTCCTTATTTCTAAACTGTCTAATGTCACAATTTCTTGCATATACTTTTTGAGTAGTCTTTCATAGTGTTCAAGAGCACTGCTTAATCTTTCGGGTGTAAAATATGAATCTTCTTCTTCCTCGTTTGATGTTTCTTCTTTTTTTACTTCCTCTTTTTTTACTTCCTCTTTTTTTATTTGCTCTGTTTTCACTTCTTTTTTAAAATGTTCTTCTATTTTTACTTCTTCTTTCGTCTGTTCTCCTTTCTTTCCTTCAATCTTTTCTTCTATCTTTATTTCTTCTTTTGATTCTTCGTTTTTTACCTCTTCTTTATTTCCTTCCTTTTCCAATGGGATGGGTGAAATTATTGATGTTTTTGAAACTTGTTTTATTATCGGCGACTCTGTTATTAATGTATTACATGTGGTATTGGTATCTAAAGAAGAAGGTAATACATTATTGTCTGAAGAAATTGAAGAGTGGTTATTTGAAGATGGTATGAGAGCAGATTTTGTTTCTATACTAACATTCACATTTGATTCATTATTTGTAACACTTGAGGGTGTATCCTTTATTATAGGTTTGACTTTATCATGTTCATTTGATAACTTTTTGTCTACCAAATTGACTATTTTATTTTCCTCTGAATTTTTTTCAATATTTTCTGGATCTGTTTTCAATTGTTTGAAATGTGTATTTACTTCTGTCAACTGATTTTCAGCTACCCTTTTCTTTGCCGGTTCTATTGACGATGGGGGTGTGGTTTTGATAAGTAAAGAAGGCTTTTGAGGAATAGAAACCGAAAGGTTTGAAAGAATATGAGGTGGTTCAACGGCATTACCAAAAGATTTTAAAATTCCAATAAACATTCTTAGTCTATGTAATCCTTCGAAAGATAAAACTTGTTCCAACTGTTGTACTAATCGAGTCTCCAAATTCAAATGTTTATAAACTGCTAGAAGAAATATTTTGTCACATTTAGTCCTTGGTTCTATTTGTCTAAAACTGTAACCTTTTCTTGATAATTTTAAAACGATATCTTCTAAACTTTTCAATTTTTCTTTTACACCTTTTGACGAATCAACAACAGTTCCCATTATGATACGCTAAAATTTTAGTTTCTTATACAGAAGATGATACCTTCCTATGAGTTGCTAATCTATAATAAATATATATATATATATATATATATATATATGTATGCCTATGTACGAAGTTGATGAGAGAGAGAGAGAGAGAAACTTTCACAATTGCTTTTTTAATAAACGCGGCAGATTTCGATATTTCAATGTCACACAGTTCATGAATAGAAAGAAAACAAGAAAGGATTAGACTATAAACATCTTCATTTAGATTAATGAATACTATCAGTATTGGTGATGAAATAAGAGACGGTTATATCAAGACTGACAAATGGGTTAAAGGAAATTTGACATATTTATCAGAGATAGAATCGTTTTATACTCAACGTGTACAAATCGAAAGAGAATATGCTGAAAAATTACAGAAACTTTGTTTAGAATCGTTTGACAAGCGTTCGAAATTTACGGCTAGTTTAAGTGTTGGTGAAGAACCGACAATGACACCTGGTTCTTTGGAATGTGCCAGTATGGTTGCTTGGAAAGAAATTCTTATCCAAACTGAAAACATTGCGAAGGAAAAGAAAAGATTTAGTGAAGAATTACAAAGGAAAGTACCATCATCTATTAATAATATGGGGAAAAAATATTCTGCTATTAGAGATAGATG
This sequence comes from Martiniozyma abietophila, assembly GCA_030564585.1. Taxonomy (NCBI): domain Eukaryota; kingdom Fungi; phylum Ascomycota; class Pichiomycetes; order Pichiales; family Pichiaceae; genus Martiniozyma; species Martiniozyma abietophila. The sequence goes on from JAJLVG010000001.1 coordinate 310,598, forward strand.
GAAATCTTTTAATGATGAAATGATTAGTATCAGAGATAAGAATTTTGAAGATATGAGTTCAAAAAAGAAAATTTATGATCAAATGTGTGAACAAATGGAAAGTCAAAGATCTAAAGCTCTTAAAACTGGTAGTGAAAAATCGAAAGAAAAACAGGAAAAACGAGAGGCTGAAATGTACAATGCTAAAAATGCTTATTTGATAAGCATTTCAGTTTGTAATCGTTTGAAGGATAAATATTACTACCAAGATACCCCTGAATTACTTGATGGATTACAAGGATTAAATGAGGCTAAAGTGAGTAAAACAAATAGTATTTGGCTGACAGCTTCTACTATTGAAAGAGAATCAAACAATAAAATCATTACGTATATAGATGCTATTGATTCAGTTGTGAAACAGAATTTACCTAGTTTAGATACTTCTATGTTTGTTAAACATAACCTTGCAAATTGGTCAGAACCTTCCGATTTTAGATTTATCCCATCACAGATATGGCATGATGAAGATGTAATGGTAGTTAATGATGGGACTTTATATGATTTGAAAGTTAAGCTTAACGATGCTTGTGCTTCATATGAAAATTATCAAAATATTTGTAATGATCAAAAGCAAGGTGTTGAAGAACTACTTATTTCCAGAAATAAATTGGTTGGTGATACATTTAATGAAGTTCAGATTAAATCAACTAACGATTATGGAAACTTTGAGGAGTTACTTTCACAATCTATTAATGCTCTTCAAAAGTTTACAAATAACGATACTAAAAGAGTCATTTCAGAGGTTGAGATTGAAACGATACAAGCTGCTACACCTAATGTTGATATGACTTTAACTGAGCCAATTCATAAAGAGAAAAAATCTAAATTTGGATTCTTGAAACGTGGAAAGCAATCCAATAATGACGAAGAAGAAATTCATCAAATTGTTGAAAATGTCAATAATGTTAAAATTGATAATACAAATCATAAAACAAGAATGTTTGGTTCCGTTGGTAAAGTTATGGATGGGTTTGTTGATGGTTTTAATAAGCCTGCTGATGCAGTTATATTCAATAAAAATATTGATGATTCTGTGGCAATTGCAACAGCATTGTATGCATATCAAGCAGCAGGTGATGATGAACTTGAAATGTCATCTGGTGAACAATATACAGTGATAGAAACAGATGATGGGTCCGGCTGGACAGTGGTGAAAAACGTTTCAGGTATTGAAGGTCTTGTTCCTACAAGTTATTTACAAATATCCACAGCATCGATTCCACGATCTTCTTCTGATGCTAAAAGACATGGTCCAGCAGTTGCACCTCGAAGGGGTGCAAAGAAGGTAAAAAAGATGAATATTCTATATGATTATGATCCTCAAGGTGATGATGAACTTGATGTTAAAGCTGGTGATCAAGTCGTTATTTTGCAAGAGGATGACGGTTCTGGGTGGACAGAAGGGGAACTTAACGGTTTTGTTGGATTATTTCCAACAAGTTATGGACAAGTTATCTAATTGTATTATACTTTTATCAAAGTGATAATGATGAATAGCAATAGATAATGTTGAAATTTGTTCTCGTATTTATATATCATTTGTCATTAAATACACTTTCGCAAACATACTTTGACAGTTATTGTCCTTTAAATTTAGTTATTCCGTATTTCATCTTATCCTTTTAATGATTAAATACTAAATATATAATTTATCTACAAAAATCCCCACTACTGAAACATGTACTTTCTTTTATAGTAACTACAAAAATAAAGTTCTTTACCAATCAAATAAAAATGATTAAGCTGGAGGAAGGAAACTTGCAAATAGAGCTGTCTGAGTGATTACCCAGATGATCCACCAACACACAATAATTTCTCCTAGTCTCTTTTTCATGGTCAACAAATAAGATGTATATAAAATGTGTAATGGTATGAAAGTACTTATCCTATTAACAACTTGAACATGCATAACTGTTATCTGTAAAACAAAATAAGCACATCCAACCAACCATTCACCTCGCAATTCTTTCCATTGTGAAAATACCAAAAGTGATAAAAATATTACAATTAATTGAGGTAAAGCAAACAAAATATTTGCGATGTTATTTGTAGTATAATAATTCAAAAATCCAACATTCCAATAATGCTTTTGAGCATAAGCAACCAAAGATTTTGTGAAAGTATTACACCATTCATCTCTACCTGGACAATATTCGTTAACTGGTAACCAAGTGAGATATATGAAAGCAAATAGTAATTGCGATCCTGTGAGCAAAGCCGTGAGTTTAGATCTGTAGTATGGGAACCTAAACATGTCATAAAGATAAATAACACCATATAAAATACAGTTTGACCTTAAACCAAATGCCAAACACATCAATGTTCCTGATAATTCATAAAGATGTTTACTTCTAATCCTCTGCTTACCAATTGACAATTGACGCAAATATAGACCTAAATAACATATTAGTTGAGATGAAGACTCGGCATATCCAACCACAGAGAAAATACCAGAAGGTTGATAAGCAATCAAAGTTGCACTCGTGAGAGCAAATTTTTTAGGATCTATATTACATTTGATGAAATCATATTGACCAATCTTGAAAGCAAGCTTGTATATAACCAAAGAGGAAAGCAAAAGACAAATATTATTTATGAAAATACTAGTAAGAAGCATGTCATAAATATCCATTTTATTATTGCATAATGTCTTGATCCAAGACAAGAACCTCCACCACAATGGCCCAAAAACCCATTCATGTTCAAATGTGATACCCTCAAGTGAAAGCTTCATAAAATAAACTGAATCCCAAGGCATTAACTTATTGAGAAGCTGCACTAAAAAAACGGGGTACCGTGGTCTGCGACCAGTCATGAAAGTGTCCAAAAGGAGTGTAGTGGACGTGTCAAACTGGCAGGGCGCCACCCAGACTATAGCCAATTGGACCAGCCTGAAAACAGTAATTCGAGCACCTACCGTCGATAGAACTGTCCAGTTGTCATGGCTTGTTGGCATTGCTTGTGCGAATTAATTGTTTGGTTTTGGTCCTTAAGAACAGATATACATTGAACGTCCTCTTCATATTATTCCACACACTGTAATAATTTATTCTCTTGAAAAAATTATTATATATGAAAAAAAATTTGAATTTTTTTGAGATGACTCGTGTTTATACATCAATAAGTGAGCCCAATAACTAAGTTCTACACGCAAGGTAGAGGCTTGTTGTAATGACAAAGATTCCAAGGCGTCGACATATAAGACGGGTTTACTCCAACTCAACAATAGAAAATTTGAGAAAGAAATTAAATCTTCGAAAACATGTGCAATCATCTAAATTAGAGATACCCCCAGATGTGATGGACGAAGTTATTGATGAAACAGTCACCAAAAATACATTTCCAAGGTTGATTCTACCCAGAGCATTTTTACTTTCAACTGAATCAGGCATCTGGAATAATGATAGAAATCCATTTCCATTTTTAAGAAAGCAAACAACATTTACCATACCACCGATAACACATTTAGAAGAACGTGGTTTAAGAGAATATTATAACTCATTTTTAAATAGTAATCATTGGCAAGTAGAAAATATGAATATTAAACCAGGTGATCCCAATTTTTTATTTTGGTTTTTCTTGTCTGCTCAGATTCCTCTTATTACAAGTTGCTCAGGCCCACTTTCTAATATGTTTTCGTTATTTGCTATTATTTGCTCTTGGAGAACACCAAATATGACCTCAGATATTCAAAGTGATCCATTTTGGTGTTATCTTGTAAACTCAATATCAATTATATTTGCTCTGACTTCAAATATATTTTTATTGTTGAATTATAGAAGAAAAGTTAGATATACATTTTGTCAAGTTATATCAATTTGTGGTTGGGGTATTGCTAGTCTGCTTTTAATGATATTGATTATATGCTATTATTTTTGGTTTCTCATGGAAAATAAGAATAATGATGATGGTAAGATATATTTATTGGGGTACGGATTTTGGTTTGCCTGTATCACTGTTGTATTACATTTTATTAACTTTTGCTTGCTTTTATTGAATGAATTGGGATTTTTACGTAAGAAGTACAAACCAGTTTTCAATATCGATCACGTTCAAGAAACTTTAATTCTCCAAACAATGTATTTAACCTTGTGGTTGATCATTGGTGCCGTTGTATTTGCAAAGTTATTACACTTGAACCATGGTGAATCACTTTACTATTGCATTGTTTCTATTGTGACAATTGGCTTACAATCATATGTTCCTACTGATGACCCCCTTGCACAAACTTTAACATCAATTTGGATTGTTGCTGGACTTGCATTCTTTGGTTTGATTATTTCGTCTATACGTAAAATGATTGTTGATTTTTCTCGTTCTACTGTTCATTGGCATCATCTTGAAAAGATAAGAAGAAGTATTTATAGGAATCACATTCAGCTTTCTGACACTGTCGAATTCACAACTAGTAGATCATTCAGACTTATAAAGAAAGTTATAAGTTGGGCTTACTCAATTCAAGGATTAACCGAATTATTTAGTGCAACAATTACTTTCATGGTCATGCTGATGTGTGGAGCTATTGCTTTTTCACTTTGGGAAAAATGGTCCTATAAACTTAGTGTTTATTTTTGCTTTTTCTCTCTTACTACTCTTGGTCAAGGTAATCAGCTTCCAACAACTTCAGGTGGTCATGTTTTCTTTTGTGTTTGGGCGTTAGCTTCTATTCCTGTTATGACGATTTTAGTTTCTACGATTTCTGATTTCATGTTTTCCAGATTTGTTACTTATAAAGATACTAAATTTGTCGATATTTTTACTGAGTTTTGTTTAAGTAAAAAGTATTTGAAGCATATTGGTTATCTTTTGTCAAAGGATAGCTCCGTAGAAGAGATTCACAGATTAGATATGAGATCAATGAACGATGCAATAACGGTCAATATTGATCCAAAATCAAGAGAAACTAATAAAATTAACTCTGATATCCCAATTTCTACTCATCCAATTGATTTGTTACCAAATTTATTTTTAGGTTTTAATACAACTAATGATATCTCATTTATCAATTCACCAAATTTTGTTAAACGAAGAACGGTAGCAGTTAATCTAGCAAATTATAATAGAGAAGGTTCTAGAGCATCATATGATCATAAAAAGTTAGGTTTGGCAAGAAAGAATATTTTACATAGATTAAAGCAGTTAGATAATAAATTTGATGCGGATCAATTTTGTGAACTTTATAATCTTGATGATAATTTACATTCTGATAATATTATCAATGATGATCAAAAATTTTCAACTATTTTTAAAAAGAAAAATGATTTTGTATTAGGTATGCTATCACAGATTCAAATTATTGTCATTGAACTGCAAAGGTCATTGGTTCTTATGTGTATTAATCCTAAACATGAGTATACCGAAGAAGAATGGGACAAGTTTTTCAGGATTACAAAAAATATAGAGTACATTCATGATCCTTTGTTTTGGATTTCTGAGGATAGTCCATTAGCATTTCCAATGTTTCAACCAAATTATTTTATGTTACATTATATGAGACATTTAGACTTATTAATTCAAAAGTTTGCTGAAGATTATGATGAACAAGATATTTCAATTCCTAAAACACGTGAAACTAAAACCAAAATGAAAATGAAAAGGAAGACCAAAATGACAACGGAAAAGGATATTGAAACAGTTACAGGTTCAGGAGATGAAACAGATACAGTAACCTCGTACAAGGTAATGGAAAATGGCACGGAATAATAATAATAAAATAAAAATTATAATAAAATTGAAAATTTGACTAGGATATAAAATGGTTAATGATCTTATAATTCCTCTACAAACTAAAAAAATTATAATGACTTTTTATTAAAGTGTGTATAGTATATAATAAATAATAATAAAAGAAGAAATACAATAACAACTAACAATTATTATAAACACCGACATACTACACAAAACTGGAAATAATCTATCAGTTTAATTTCATGAAAGCCATAAAAAAGTGTTATACTATTCATTATAAGTTGTTGATCCTTCATACATTTTTTTATTATGCTATCACCATCACTTTAATTCTTCCTAAAATGAAATGCTCATCAACATTTTTTTGATTTCAAAATTTAAAGTACTTAATCAAGCTTTTTTACTTCAATATTTAAAGTCGTAATATATAAGCTTAATAAAAGCCTATATATACTTTAAAATATAAAGAATTCAAAGTTTTAATTTTAATTTCTATTGAAAATGAAGGAAGTAGAAATACTTTTAGATAATTGATGAAGTAAAATTATGTTCAAATAACCCAAAAACACAAAAGTTGTTTTAACTCTTCTTGATTCAATTAATCAATAAATACATTTATATTTCAGTAAAGTTAATATCAATCTATGCATTGTAAAATATCAAAATTATGAGTATATTCACAAATTTTACATATATGCTTGCAAATAAGATTTACAACCTCAGAAAATGTAACAAGATAAAGCCGATCTTACATAAGCAGACCATATGGTGTACAGGTTACATGTTATCTATTTTACTTTCATATGAAAAATGGTTATTAACTAATTCAACTCATTATCTAGTGAGTTGAAACGTAATATTTAATATTGTTAGCTCCTCCAGCAGTTAAGAGAAAATCATATTTGAGTGCTGAATATATATATACTCATCAAAATTTGAATTAATCCAGCGATTAAAAAAAAAGGTGTGAACTGGTTTATTACTAAAAGATTAAACAGATGTGATATTCATAGGCAAACTTGTCTTCATTTAATAAGATTAAATAAATAATTAATATAAATAAGTACAAAACAATTGAAAAAGTATAATTTGAATGTTTTACTTTTATTCCTATTGATTTCTTCAACCTTTTGTCAAAATGAATTTAAATAAAAAAACCTTTTTGATACATACCAAACTTCATTTTTCAATACAATTTATGGTTACGTTTTTTTTTGGCGATATTGAAATATAAATGATGATAAACAGTAATTTTAAATAATTGATCTGAATTTCCAATTGGATATTCAAATTTGATTCACAATCAGTTGAATGATTGTGTAAATGATAAACTAATAATAATAATATTTCTAAAATAATAACTAAATTGGTTAATGTAACCTGAGACTCGTAATCTGTTTATGTTCTTAATTTTAAAGGCACGTTTATGAAAACTGCTATAATACATATGGATCATTGGGTTTCCAAACTGTTCTGTCTAAAGTATATTTATGATTCATACAACTCGTACTTGTTAAAAAAAGAGAAAAGGGGTCACTGAAACTGGATTTTACAGTTGACTGATGTTTAAATTGATTATCATTTAATTATATATAACGTTGGCGAAATGGGCTTTGTTTTCACAATACTTATTCACAAATATTGTTCTGCAAAAAAAAACATGAAATGTTAGTAGCTAATATGATAGTAATTTGATATTCATTTTGACAGAAGGTTGAGGGAGGTAGGAGTTGAGAAAAGAAACCAAAAGACGAAAGAAGAGAAGAGAGGCAAACAGATTATAAATTAAGTGGAGAGAGAATTTATGATATCTCTCATCTGAAATTTAAAGTTTCGCGGAAGAGAAGATAGGGAGCCCCGGCGCTGGAGAGAGAGATATCTATCTCATCACATCATACAGTTTATCTATATATACACAAGAAATTAAACCAATCATTTCACTGGCAGCTATTGTTCGGTATTTTATAAATAAAATTTCAAAGGACTCATATATAGAAATTTTATATTGAAGATACCAAAGTATCTTTTTATAGAATGAATTTGAAAAGCAATTCTTCAGTTAATGGAGTAAAAAAAACAAAACAAATTTGATAGTTATTCGATTTATAGCTAATACTGATTTATTATTTTCTATAAAAGTTTATCCTGTTTAAAGAAATATACATATGCTATGAAAAAATGAAAAGAAAATATTCTGAAAGAACAAAATGATGCAAAAGTGGGTATATGATACGATATGATAGCGTTTGAAGTTAAATAAAAGGAAGGAGGGTTAAATGATATTGAATTGTGACTTTTAAAACTTAATATTCATGAAAAGTTACCATTCATTTCCAAAACAAGCTTAGACTTTTTGAAAACATTTTTCTCATGCATTCTTCTGACATGATTTTTCAAGTGATCAGACCTTTTGAATCCTTTGCAACAATGAAGACAATGAAATTTGACAATGTTCAAATGAACACATTCAACGTGCCTTCTCCATTGAGACTTTTGAGTAAAATTTTTAGGACACTGCATACATTGGAATATAGTTCGATTTAAACTATCAAGAAGTAACTTAGGTGGTGTCCTCACTTGTTTCATCATTGTTAATCGATTACTGGGTATATCTTTGAAAGTACTTTTAGGTGGCTCGTTTTCATTTTTAGGAAATCCTACTTTAAATTGTTTCCTTTGTACAATCTTTTTGGTGATTAGTTTCTTCTTTGGCTTTTGTGAGATGATAGCTGGATTCAAGCAAGGAGGTAATAAAGGAGATTTATTTGAAGAAAATCTGTCCTCAGAATTAAGCAATGATATTTCATTGTTGCAAACTTTCCGATCAGGTAAAATAATTTCATTTTCGAGTTTAATTTCAGGTAAATCCATGGTCTGATTAGTTGAAGTTTCAGAAATAGGATTATTGATAACAATTTGATTAAGGTTTAATAAAATACTATCTGTTTTATCATCTATAGGTGGAAGAGAGACAAAATTGAATATGGGCTGTCGAGCATTTGGTAGATCACAACAATTATTATCAATTTCAACATCAACATCATCGTCATCACTGTCATTAATAACAATATTTCCTTTTCTTTCATTATCATAATTTTTATTATTTTTAGATGTAAGAAAAGAAAAATTAATATCAGCACCTTGTTCATTAATAATGCTTCGATAACTGAATTTATTGCTTGAATAAAGATCAGAATCATAATTATCATCAGAATCAACTAGTCCACTTATACTAATATCAGCTTTAATTATACTATGATCATTGATATTATTATTATTAATATTATCATTCATACCTAATTCTTTAATCAATGAATCAACTTCTTGCATCTTTGTTTGAAGCTCAAATATTTTATCATCAGTTGAATTATTAACACATTGACTAAAATATGAATAATCTCCACGAAGAGCTTTTAATAATACGGATGGAGTTCCAGGTGTAGAGAATTGTTCTGTTGTAAAAGTTGAAGATCTACTTGGTATTAAATCAGGTACAGGATCATCTAATATAGAACCTTGTGGATTAAAATTTGTCAATTTAACATTAGAAATTGTATTAATCTCATCAATCATTAATCCTGGTCTTTCATGATGTTCTGTAATATAACCATCAAATGAATTTTCTATTAATTTTTCCATATTCATAAAATTTTGTGAAACTGTTAACAATTCAATCTTTTCGGCCGTATCATTATATTCTTCAAATGCTATAGCCCCTCCTAGTTCATGGTTGTGTCCTTGACCACAGAGCTCCTCCCACAAAAGTGAAGTATCTGCCATATGATACTTTGTAACACAATATATTGTTTCCTAACGCGTTAACATGACATGAGTAATTAAGGTGTGTGTATATTTGTTGCTGATTACTGTTAGTTGTTGTTGCTGTCACAAATAATCTGACGTGGTTTCACAAAATAAAAAAAAGATGCCTTTT